>CAIGRQ010033667.1:0-14055 GCA_903798375.1 Fraxinus sp. D2006-0159 | reverse complement strand
TGTAGGAAATCCCGGTTCAATATATATTATTGAATATGGGAAGATTGTAATAGAATAGAATTAGGAAGTAATTTTCTCCTTTACTAAATTAGAATATTCTTTTCCTTTTCTCATCCGTTGTACTACAGTATATAATAGTAGGTATTGTAAATCAATAATGTAAGATTCTGGAAATAAGATTTGTCTTATTATTTTCTATACACACCAATATCAAATTTATACCTATAAAATGAAAGACAATATTTAACGCACTACACATTTACTCAGCTCCAAAAAGGAGAAAGATAGTAATGAAATAAACTCACTTATGCATGGTTTATGTATCTTCCCTATTTTAAAGAATAGTTAATGAAAGTCCTCAGGTTTACATGCGTATAAATTAAAATATGTAGGCTTTGTGAAACAGCATCTTCGATGACCTGACGATAAAATACAAGGATTAGCTATGTCCTCATTGACTAACTACAGTGAACCATCTGGTTCCTCAGTGCAATATAATGACATTAAATCATGGGACTGTCACAAGGATACCACAGAAGCTTTAAAGTTGTCTTTCAAATATATCATGCTAACTTAAGGCACCCTTTCCAAAGAAATGACAGTGATGATATAATGACAATGATAACACCCACTATAATATTTCAGAAAAATGAAGAGCAAGGAAATATTGGCCTTTTAATAACGCCATGCGCGGCACACCAATATCAAATTTATACCTATAAAATGAAAGACAATATTTAACTCACTACACATTTGCTCAGCTCCAAAAAGGAGAAAGATGGTAATGAAATAAACTCACCTATGCATGGTTTATGTATCTTCCCTATTTTAAAGAATAGGTAATGAAATTCCTTCGGTTTACATGCATATAAATTAAAATATGTAGGCTTTGAATTGGACGAAACAACTTACATCTAACTGATAACGAGCTGAAAAGTGGATTAGAAGAATTGCTTTATTCTCAAACCTGTCTGCAGAACTGATAATCTGGTGGCATATTAGTACACGTATAATATAAAACTGTAATCAGTAATCTGCAAAAGTAAATAACAGAGTAGCTAGGAATGGAAAAAAAAATGGAAAGGTGGTAGAACATCAACCTCTGACAAATGAGTGTGTCCATATTCTCTTGCATCCACCACCGTCGTTAAATTCTCAACATAGGTGCTCTAAATTAGAAAATCAGAAACGAAGATTAAATATATCAGAAATTCATATTGGTGGCTAACTAATAGCATGCATACATACTTTAAGCTCTAATATCTGTAGCAGCATCTCCACTTTATGATGGCTATCTTGGATCAACTTTCAAGTTGTTAAAAATACAAGTCACTTCATTCCTGAATTTAAAAGACGTTTGTATTTTTTTCTAAAAAATCTGTAACATCTAGTGCATGTGTTTTTAATGTCCAGAACATATGACTGAACATAATCATACATAACAGCTCACATCGAAATGATGCTCCTATTCCTAATAACCACATTTCAACACTTTTGATCCAACTCAATTTTACCCAGCTAGGTTCTTTCAACTGATTTTGCTCAGATACTCCTATTTCCAGAAGACATTTGAATCAAATTTAGAGGAGTTCAGAGAAAATAAGTACATGTAATGCGGAAGATAAATGATATATCTAGTCATTTTTCCAACACCATCACCTAGTCATCACTTTCACTTGTATCCCAATTGTGATATACAATCAATAGGTAAGTTCACAAAAAGGTCATATGCACTTTCTGACATTAATATGTCTCTCATACGTTTAGCAAATCTTTTTCCCATTTCTACCAGTTGCAGGACTGACAAATATGCGCGTCAGTTGATTTCACGCTTTCACTTGGTAATTATCATGGCAAACAGAAGTGACACATATAGTAGAAGGTAGACAAAGTCGTAGAGGCAGTTAATACACATTATACACTAGAGTAATGAGTACTGTGAAGCAATAGATTTGCTTCTAATTAGAGTCCTTGGAGTGGAACCATCCCATGTATCATATATAAGGGATAGTAATGGTATTTACCTCCATAATGAGGATCTTTGACCTTAAGACATCAACGTTGTCAGGATCAGTAATGAAGTCAGACATAGTGTCTCCAGTGAAAGCAATTTCAGGTGATGTAGTTGTATTGGTGATCTGATAAAGAAGAAAAGCTAACCATGTTAAATATAAGTCACTCGAAATTTCATCAAAAAGATTCTGACAACATAGAGAATGGAAAATGTAGTAACCACAAGCATTTTCTCGACATAATCCAGAAGAAGAGATATAGAAATATATATTAAATAATCAGTTATTCTTCTTGCTTTCTAACTGATGCTGACGAATGCACCAGTTTCCGTTTTTGGTATCTTGGAAATAGAGGAGAGAGAGAATGGCATAAAGCAAATTAAAAATTTGATTTGAGGTAACATATAGAATGGAAAATGTGCTATCCACATGAATTTTCAGTATATTCCAGAGGTAGAGAGCAAGAAATATAAATTAAATACTTGTTTCTGCTTCTCATTTTCTAACTGCTGGAGAAATATACCAGTTTCAGTTCCTGATATCTTAAAGAGAGGGATGAGAATGGATATAAAGCGCATTAATCATTTGATAGTAGAGATTATTTTAATAGTGGTAAAAAGGAACTCATGAAGCCAACAACAAATTTATTGGGAATCATGCTTGTCAATGTTGAGGCAGTGAGAGTTTAGGAAAGCAACGTTACATATCTCACAGATAGTAAGAAAAATCTATCCACAATGGATTGAATAATAATAATAATGGCCTAGAAACCAAAAATGGATACTATCAAGTAAACGTCATCTTCAGAACCAAATTGGTCTCTAGGGAAAATTCCTTGTACGCATTCAAATTATACAATCAAGATAAAAGCCTTTATATTTGTGTTAAAATGTGAATATTGTGTAGTAAGGATTCCCAAGCTCTGTACTAGTAATAGTTGAATATTGTGAAGTAAAAATTGCTAAGACAATATTTCAAGCAAAAAATAAAATCAAAGCAACAATTAGATATGTGGAATCACTCTATTAAAATCACAAGGCAAGAAATTTCTAGATCCAGCACTTGGATATCTTATATCCAAAGAACAAAGATAAGATATGGTACGACACAAATTGCTTTCCTCATTTTGGATTGAAATAAAAACATACAATCAGAATATTAAATTTTACCATATGCTGCACATGCTTTTATATCAATTTTTAGTACAAATTTATAAGATTCCGCTATAAGCAATTATCAAGATGTACCTCCACGCCTGATAGCTTCAGTTTTTTAATTTCCTCTCCTGGTAGTCCAATATATTCCTGCTTAAGTTTCTGTTTCACAGAATAAACTATATAACCCTGTCACCAATCAAAGCCAATCCTCAATTACCTCTTCATTTAATTTAATTAATAATAAAATGGAAAAACTGAAAAAGGAACAGGTAGGGAGCCCAACAATAACCTGGCTAGGAATGGAATGGTAAGTCCTAAAAGCTCTCACTTTAAGGTCTTTTCTTAAGTTATATTCTTCACCTACAAATCACAATTAAGCGAGTTTTGTGGAGGTATTTTGGGAAGTTCACAAAATACAAGATAAGGAGTTTGGCATTACCCACATCCAAACCAATAAGAGTATGCTTAAGCTCAGAGTGGTCCATTGCCCTGTGAGCTTCAAATATCTTTTCCACACTTTCTTTTACAACTTTTGGCACAATAATTGTTGGGGGTGCCATTCGGTATAAGCCACGGGTTGCAACATACATGGGCAGTCCTCCCTATGAAATAATAGCAAATGTCATAGCAGCACCCTCTCGTAAATAAGGAGTAGTAGTAAATATCTCATATAGGAGAAATAAAGACCAGATGTTCGCAAGAAACACAAACACACTACCTACAGATACCCAAAACTAGATAACATTGTAAAGTTGTATCAGTCTTTACACCTTGCAACTACATGGGGAACCATGGGATGAGAGCTATGGTTAATTTTTATATTTTTTACCTTGCTCTAAGTCTGACACACAGGCTTAGTGCCCATTTGGCATGGCTTTTGAAAAGCCAAAATGAGTTTTTGAATCTCTTTGACTAGTTTTATGAAAGCCCTTCTAATTAGAAGAGCTTTTAGAGAAAGTTGGTCTAATGTGGTTTCCTCTAAAAGAACTTTCGAAATAGAAAGTCCTTTTAAAAATAGTTTCCAAACAAAAATTAAGCCCATGTTTGACAACTAAAGAACAAAATCATTTTTAATTACACATTCTCACAATAAAATATTTTGCATGTAAATTTAAAACTCTTTTCTACTTTTTAACCACAAATTCTTCAAAAATTCACTATTTCAAAACTTATTTAAAAAAAAAAAACTCATTTTAATGGTTGACAAGGGCTAAGATACCTTCCTCCAAAAACACTTCTACAGGAAACAAAAGCAAAAGCCATGACAAACAATCCCTAGTCTGTACCTAGGCAACTATTGTCTAGGCATATAACTTACCTAGGTTCCGTCTAGATGTTCAAGACAGATTTTTTGCATCAGGAGATACTCTCCAAAAATGAAATAGATACACCGACAACTATACGTTAGATACCACACACGAAGCAAAAATTCAAAAAATGTGGAATATAAAGTAGCAAAGAGAAAATATAGTTGTAGAAATAAAGTGATGTTCATACTTGTAATACTCATTTTTTTTATTCTTGATTCAAACCCACGAATTTTTTATATGTGCATTCAATTGAACATCTATTTAAAAATTTTACGCCTCATCCAACGAGGCATGAGTCAATGGCCACGTGACAGCCAACTAACGAACCAACAAAGGTCCACGCTCCACATTACTATCCTACCGATCTAATCAAGGCCATGAAATACAGGTAGTCGAAGTGATGCATTACACCTGCGAAGGCGCCATATAGAGGCCGATCCCCCATGACCGAGGCAAAGTGTCAGTTTGTTGCAAAGTAATTTTGAAATGACAAGACTCTCAACGTGAGAAGGCATCTTCTTGTTTCGCCTCTTTCAAGAGATATTCCGTACAAGATCTTCTACTTTTCAAATATCAGCCCTAGACTATAAGGTGACTACTTTTCAAAATCATTTAATGTCCTAAATCTAGCACTGCAGAAGTAACACCTAGAGGAGTGGCCTCGATCGTTAAGATGAAGCCACGAGTCTTTTATCCAATGATAACCATTTCATATCTTCTAATATAAAAGCTCACACTTAATATTATTTAAAGATAATATAGTTTTACACTCTCAATATATTATTGCTCATTCTTATTTTCTCTACAACCCGGTGCATGAACATATACTTGTGGCTAAAATAATATCTAAATTTGGTTGCACTGAATTGTGTCATCAAAAGTTTTGAAATTCTGAAAGAAATGCTTACTAATTCAAATCACATGCCTCAAAACACATAATTAGCAAATTTGGGTACTGCACCGAATCGACTAATTTACACAAATATGGAAACGGAATTCCAAAAAAAAAAAAAAAAATCAGATTCAAAATTTGCTATGGTTTATAATATATGGAGGGGGGAATGCAATTACTATATGGTCCATGTGGCCATGGGAGATGAAGAGGAACTGCTGGGAGATAGCGCGTTGAGGGCACTTGCCGATGTCAAATGCTAAGTTAAGCGTGGGGAGTATTATGCACGTCTCATGACCAGCTATTGATATTCCATCTATTGGGTATCCTAATAAATTTAACTCTCCTTCCTTGATCTTCTTCTTCTTCTTTTTCAAATTCTGGTTTTTCTGCTCAGCTTTATTTTGGGAATTGGGAGTTTCATTCGTGTTAATCGACTCCATTTTCAATTGGCGATTCTGAAAGCAAACGGCGAAACTTCTTTCTGATTCAAAGGCGTATGCTTTCTTCGTATTTGTTAAATGGGGAATGGCGGCAGCGGGGTAGAGGGCTGCACCTGGGGTGGCCGGGGCAATTCGTAGTTTGTGGTTAAATTAAAAATTAGGGTAATTGACATGATACCCTTCTAATATTTGCATGTTTTGTTGAATACCCTCTTAACATTTCATTTCAACGTTACCCACCAGCTAGTGATGGCTAAAAAAATCCGCCCCGGGCTCCCAAATGGGACAAAAAAAAACTCGCCCCGACTGGTTGGCGGGAGGGATCGTCGCCCTGTCTCGGGTCACGGGGCGAGGCGAGGGTATCCCGGCCCATGAAGAATAAAAAAAAGGAAATTAATTACAAATTACAAAAAAATAAAAATAAAAATTAGTTAACTGAAAAAAAAAAATGGGGCGGGAAATCGTCCCCGCCTCGAACACCCCCCATTGTCATCTCTAGTAACAGTTAGTTTAAGCATTAAAAAGAGAAGTAAAAAGAGGCCAAAATCAATAAAACCTCAAAAGGATATTTTAGTCTTTCAAACTCACTTGAGGCCTTATTTGTTGGTGAAACCAATTGAGGGGCGATCGTAGCGTAGAAATCCCAAGAATCGACCAAAAAAATTTCAAAATTTACCGTCATTTTTCACAATTTTGTTCACTGGAAAAGTATTTGCATGCAAATTTGTTGTATATTGCTATTCTGCAATTCTGAATTCTACTGGTTTGGATGGTAAGAATTAATTTTGTTCTTTGTTGGATTGGATGGTGTTTGCATTCATTGTTTTATTTGATGTTTGCTGGTGTAAGGTCTGTTTTATTATTGTTTTATGTGATTATTGCTAGTTTATATGATGTCTTTAAGGTTATGCATTTTGGTTGTTTCTTTTGCTGATTTCTGTTGGTTAAGGTTAGACGTAGGATTGTTTTGCGCAAAGTTTACCAATCCAAGATTGTATTCTGCAAAGTTTACCATTTCCAATGTTATTCCGCAAAGTTCAGTGGTTTCAAAGTTGTGTTCACAAAGTTTAACAATTTCAGAGTTGATTTGCACACAAAGTTACAAACGTTTAGTCAATACAATAGACATGTACTTCTTCCTCAATGCACGTAAAAATTCAGAATCAACGAAAAAAAAAAAATCAGAAAAATTGAATAGAACATTTTTCAAGAGGTTCTTTAATTGTGAGACAATAGAAACCAACAACATTCACTAGCATCCAATACCAAATAACAACAAAATTAAAAGCCTAATTTTAATCATTCACCGTCCACATCACAACAAAATCATACAATAATTTCCATCATTCACTACCCACGTCACAAAATAAATTCACCTTTCACTACCCACTTCTATACAGTATCAATTTCTTCATTTTGGTTGAATCACAATGTTCTTCCGTTCAAATGGACAGTCGGTTTCTCTCTCAATTCGTTTCTCAAACAAATGGAGCCTTAAAAGAGAATTTAAAATATTTACCAAACAGTCGAAAAATTACACTAACGACGGCCATTAGAAACCATATTGAGTCATGGCTATAATGATTCAACTTTCAAGCAATACTTTTAGACCACAATATAAAGGACGTGTAAACATAGATTGAATTTGAGCATATGAAAGGAAGAAATTTTGATGACTTCAGTTCCAAAATAGCTGAAGGACCTAGTATTGTTGCAAAAAAATAAAAAAAAAAACAGTAACTAAGAAAGATACATATGGCGTAGCAATCTTGAGAAACTTTCAAAAAAATTATCGTTACAAACATTCTTGCAATCTTGACATTCATCCACTGATTCAAGCACCCCAATCTCCAGCTAAACGTTGATATATTCCCTGATAACTTCTATGGATCATTGGTTTGGCACACTACAGCAGCCCGTGCAGATATATGAAGGGATCATCGTCTTCAAGAAGCCAAAACATTCTAAAGCATCACTGCGGCTGGCCTACAAAATGCAGTTCATTCATATATAGACAAATTTTTATCAATCATGAATACAAAAAGACATCTTAATAGTAAAAAACTCATCGTAATCAACAGAAGGCGATTTTCATTATTATCTACACTAAGAGCTGAAATTTCTGAAGGTATCTTTGAATTACAAGGTCCATCAAACTAAACCCATAATTAATCTCCTCTAAGAGGAGCTAGCTGGTTTTCCTAGCATCTTTTGAAAAGCCCCATTTAGAGGAGAGAACATGAACATAATGAGCTCCCAATTAGCGAAAGTAATTCCAATAACTGAGCTCCCAAATTAACGTAAGTATGTCTAATAACTGAGCTCCCAAATATGGTAAGCTACTGGCATTCTTCCAGCTTGAGATTTCATCTCTCTCTCGTCAGCCAACATAATCTCAACTTTATGTCACCATTTTAAAACTCCGGGCTCAATCTCTTTCCCATGGCATAGCAACCAAAGATAAACAAACTCTATAAGCCGATGCGACATTCCGTGATTCAAAGTGCAATAAACAGTTCGCCAATTGCTTTATCTTTCTTTAATTTTTTAGCAATTCAAAGTTGTGGCAAAAGCTACACAATTGTCTTTGGGTCCAACGCTCCTAATAATTGAGTCCATCCAATCTCTTCTCAAAACCCATAATTCTTAATCGCTGGACATCCAACAGGAAAAACCCCACAATTTATGATGATTGCTTACAGCATCCAAGTAGAGCACAAAAGTCATCTTTCTCTAGTTTTCCAGAAATTTGAATTGATGCAAAAACAACACTATTTCTTTGGATCCAACGTTCCTAATCATCAAGCCCATCCAATCTCTTCTCAAAACCCATAATTCGAAATCACTCAACATTCCAGCAGAAAAAATACTACACTTAGCCCTTGTTTGGAACGCATTCTTTCAAATTATATTTTTTCAAAACTCATTTTCAACCCCACGTTTTTCAATAAAATAATATTTTTCATCACATCAACAACTTTTCTTTACTTTTTAATCACATATTTCCCACCATATCACTATTTAAAATACATTATTTCCTCAATAATATCCATCAAACACACCCTCGATGAGAATTGCTTACAGCAGCCAGGTAGAGCACAAAAGTTATCTTCTTCATCACTTTTTACTCCAACTTTCACTCATCCCTGTTCATCTTATTCATTATAATCACAAAATTCCCACATCGTTTCAGCCTCCAAAACTGATTAAATCAGCTCTCAAATTTCAATTTTAATCAGTCCAGATCGAATTTGCCATTAACTTTGCAATACCGTGAACTCACTCTCACATAGTCACATTTGTCCTAAATCATATTTTTTATTCAGATTTGACAAATATTGTACACTTGCTTTTCTTTGATCTTCTTTAAGCAACTGCCAGGAGTGAAAATATTAGCTTTTGTAAGGCTGCTTATCCAGTGCCTCAATCTCAAACAATGAGGTGTTCCAAAGGTAGTTAATGTGCAGACAAAGACAATAAACCCACCCCCTCCTAATTCCAGAATCAGCTGGCATTGCACCAACTATAATAAAATTTCAGCCCACCCAATTTTAAGTCTATACAACTGACGCTAGGGCTAAGCATAAAGGTATCATTTTTTTCCCTTTTCACTTGATTTTTTATGTCAGTTTTGGTCTACTTATTCTGATCACTAATCAGCATATATAGATAACATACAATTTCCACCTGTTCCAATAATTTGTGATCTATGGTTAATCGGTGGATAGAATTTAACTTCTATAAGCTTTAAACGAAATGAGGCACTAGTGTAAAATGCTAAAGGGACATAAAAATGGTCAGTCAGATAATACAAAAACAGGAGGCACAGGCATAGCAATTAAGGGTCGAACAAGTTATTCATCATGATCGCCTAGAAAGCAGTTGGTTCTGTCAGAATTCAGTTAATACACATGGGAAGAATTTGGCTTGCATTTTTAGATCTAGAAATTTACCCATCTTTCTTAAAAGAACTGAACACATCCAAAGGGTCATGTTCAGTTTAGAGAGCACAATCGAGAACCTGAGGTTTCAAGTGCTCCGTCAGTCATTGGACTAGAGTTTGGGGACTCTACTTTCTATGAGATTAATAAAGAGCAATCATTCTATCAGCTTCTGGCATACTTCTCCAAATCACACTCAAAAGCTGCAGAACTAAAATCCTGTCCTAACAAATGCTGAAAGATTGTCCACCCAAAGTTGTCAATAATTAATTGGATAACAATAATCAATACAAAGATTTAATGTATCTGAACTTGCTACAATATATAGGTGAAGAAGGCACCTAGAGCATATTACAATAATATAATAAAGTTTTAAACTATATGGTAATGGAATTTCCAAGTAATAGATAATATATATTATCAAAGAGCATTTGGTTCACATCAACAGCTTACAACTAAGGGTTTTTTACAGCCTTAAAACACAAGGGGCAATTTCTGTTACATACCCTGGTGTTCGCCTCTCAATCTTTCAGTCAAATTTGCCAAAGTACCACAAAGTCGATTTTCAGCAGCTAATGAACTAACCACTTCCTCTAAAGATCTTAACTCATCATGAAACTCTGAATGCAAAACCAAAGAAGAGAAATGCTCATCTACAACGAATCCAAGACATTTCACAATGCTTTCAAGAGCCGGAACCCAATCGCATGCCTTCAACCCCAACATAGATGATGCTTTAGGACAAGGAGCCACTTGAGGGAATCTCTCATATTTCCTCAGCCACTTCCCCAAATATTTAATCAAAGCCATCATCTCCTCACCATTCAACTTACTAACACAAGCTGAAAAGATCACCTCATCAAGATCCCGAGATGCGAGCAAATAATGCAAGCACAATTCTGACACGGTGAATTCATCATGCGCCACCATGAGCAAAAACGAGGCCTCCCTCGCCAAGCTGTTTTGTTTCCCACCAAGTCCCCTATCACTCACCTTCTCGATGGCTAACAATGCCTGGTTCTCCCACTCTTTCCTCACGCTAACCAGACTCTTATATCCATCCCGAGGCAGCAATAAAAAATACTTCAAAATGCACATCAAATCATACGTCTGGAGATCAGATAAATGCTTCACACACAAAACAACTAAATCCGACCTCCGTTTTTCTATCAAATTGTGAACCAGATTGGATATACACAAATGTTCAACAAACCCATTAATTATCAAACTCTCTAAAGTATCCCAAACCTCCAAAGCAACACAAGCCTCTAAAATTAAGCTCTTCACATCCCTACCCATGAAAAACCCTAACTTCTCAACCAACCTACGAGGATACCCTTCGTCAGACTTATCAACACCTACGGAAATCCCAACTTTCTCCCCAATTTTCTCCAAGTAAGAAGTAAACATACCCAAGAATTCGTCTTTACCAAACGTGTTGGTGTTTTTCAACTTTCTTTTCAACTTCTTGAAAATTTTTTGCCCTGCTTCGATTATTTCAGCATCCGTTTGCGATATTTCCCATCCTGTAACCCGTTTAATACGGTTTTCTTCTTTCAGTTCATCGATTTCAGGCTTTAGTTTGAGGAGAATAGGGTCCGGGTTGAACACAATCGGGTAGTTGGAATCTGGGTCGGGGAGGGTCGGGGCAGTGGATGAAGCTTTAGTAATTACTTCCAGCAAAGACATTATGGTGGCGGTGGTGCCTCTGCGTCGGTAGCGTGGGCGGCGCAAAAAAGAGGAGAAGTCGAAAGGATGGAGGTGGTGAGATCAATTTGGCGCCCGAGTCACTGGTAATAGGTGTTTTTATGTAAATTGGGCCAAGCCAACATATTTTCGGGCCCAGAAATAGTTGATGGTTTTAGCATTCTTTTCTCAACTTTTAAATTAGCAGTTTTGCTACTTGTACATCACAATGTATATAGGGGTGTACATCTTCCCTCACATGGGAGTGGGACCCTCTTAAATAAAAAAATAACACAATCGGGTAGTTGGAATCTGAGTCGGGGCGGGTCGGGGCAGTGGATGAAGCTTTAGTAATTACTTCCAGCAAAGACATTATGGTGGCGGTGATGCCTCTGCGTCGGTAGCGTGGGCGGCGCAAAAAAGAGGAGGAGAAGTCGAAAGGATGGAGGTGGTGAGTTCAATTTGGCGCCTGAGTCACTGGTAATAGGTGTTTTTATGTGAATTGGGCCAAGCCAACATATTTTCGGGCCCATAAATAGTTGATGGTTTTAGCATTCTTTTCTCAACTTTTCAATTAATAACAATGCTTTTGTGAGTTTTATAAGTGAAAGATATTACTCCTTAAATTATAAATTTATACTTGCTTTTTTCTTTCTTTCTTTCTTTTTTTCAATCTCTCCACTCCGAGAATGAGTTTTTTTTTTTATTAATAATAAAGAAAAAATATAAAATTAGCCTAATTAAAGTCCTGTTTGTTTCAGATTAAATCAAATTTTAATTTAAATCAAAATCAAACAATCAATATTAATCACATCTTTCATGAGTCCCACAGTTTTCCAATCACATATTTTAAAAACTTCTATCACAATCTACTAAAAATCTAATTTTAATTCCCACCAAACGCCAACTAAATTTGAAAACAGAACAATCTGTTTTAGAAATTTTTTGATATTTGCTGATTTTTTTACCATTTAGTTATTTAAACATATAATAATTTTAGTCAAAATGAACAATTAAATTGTACCACATATTTTATTGGATCCAAAAATTTTCAACCACATATTTAATTATTTTTTATTAAAATTTACTAAAAAACTGATTTTAATTTCTCACGAAACATGGTAATATTATTCTCTTTCCCATCCTAAATTTTGTGCAGATAATCATGTCACAAATTGGCCCCAATTTTTGAAACCTTTCAAAAGTCCCCAAAATCCTTGTTTTTCTTTTCACCAGTTGGATGCATTCTCTCTCTTCCAGGTGAAACTAGAGATTAACATGTCAAAAATATTTTATCATATCCGAAATCCTGAGTTCGTAAGCGTCATTTTTCCTCAAGAAAAAAACTAGTATACCATTCCATTAGAGCACAAATAGAACCAATAGGCAGGCTTCACAACCAACAACTAAAGTAAATGGCTAGCACCGACTCATAAAAGAATTTATAAGTCCAATTGGTATCTGAATTCAACTTAAAATATTTCTTAAGGGAAAGTCGTGTATTTGAATCGTGGGGACATGACGTAAATTTGTGAGAAGATGAATTTAAGTTCTCCCAAAACGAACATGAAGTAAATTAATGATTTGAACATAGAGGTTGGATTGTTACAATTGTTAGAAATATTATTTAGCATGCGAGATATGTAACAAAATTAGAAATTAAGAGAAGGAAATTGCAAACCGAATAAATGCTTAACAAAATTGCAGAAACCAGTAGATTGAGGCTAGAATTCGACTCTATTTCCTTAAGACGATTTTGGGCTGCTACGGTGCTTTCAATCGACGTCAATCGTCTCCCAAGATACAACAATCTTTTTCTTACAGTGTAGAAGCACTTCAAATAGCAAGAACGAAAACCAAAAAAGTTTCGTACTCTCTCTGTGGATGAAAAAATATTTTTTTGTTATGTAGAATGCAAGAGAAGAAAATGAAGATATTGAAATGAATCAAATTCGAAAATCAGGGGTCCTATTTATATATTTCCAAAAGCTACAGGCCAAGAGTTGCAACTCCTTGAATCTTTCTCTTGCAGTGTAGAAGCACTTCAAATAGCAAGAACGAAAACCAAAAAAGTTTCGTACTCTCTTAGTTGATGAAAAAATATTTTTTTGTTATGTAGAATGCAGGAGAAGAAAATGAAGATATTGAAATGAATCAAATTCGAAAATCAGGGGTCCTATTTATATATTTTCAAAATCTGTATGCAAAGAGTTGCAACTCTTTGAAAGATTATTTCTGAATAGACACAACTATGAGCTTGTTTTAATCCGAACAATTACGAATATGTTTGAAAAGACACACATTTTCAATTAATTAATTTTTGAAATTCAAAAATAAATTAAATAAATAATTTTAATTTATTTTGTTCAAAAAGAATATAGGAACCAACCACGACCCCCGACCCGAGCTCGTGCCGAGCCGACCGGACGGACGGCAACACGCACGTGTAGGTTTTGGAATTGTCTAAGACTTCCCCAGACATTGTCTAAGACTTCCTCATTCCAAAGACTATTGGTACCCCCTTGAGGTCCAAACTCATATCCAAACTTGAGATACAAAAATTAGTTCAAAATTCTTTCAATTTCCTATGTGGGATTAAGTTCCCACACTTGAT
>CAIGRQ010033652.1:0-14087 GCA_903798375.1 Fraxinus sp. D2006-0159 | reverse complement strand
GTACAAGTGATAATTGTGAAGAGTGGGTTATCGTCTCACAGGGAAAAAGGTTTAAATTTTAGTGCAACCGATATGTTTAAATTCGAAACGTTAATAAGATATGGTGGATTTTTAGTTAACTATATTCTAAACTACGAAAACAATAAAATTAGGGTTTCTAAATCAAATGTGAATGAGTGTATTGGATGTCCGATCCCACTAAGTGACACTAGCATTCAATTCTCAACTTGTGATAATTACTTAATCCTTGCATTCGTGACGATCGNTAAAATATAGGATTATCACACAAGATCGCACACTTCACAAATATTATTCCTAATATTTATTCATCATGTGTTCCACATACAATGTTCTACTTATCGTGAGTTTTCTAACACTACGAACACGTAACTTATTGTCCTAATGGTGCGCAAAAATTGAAACAATATTAAAAAGCATGTATATAGAATCACAATGCAAGAATTAAACTAAAAACCACGAATCTTGGATTAAAAACTAGAAATCAATTAGTTTCATCATCCATTCAATACAAATAACTTTAGCCTAGCATACTAATACGAAAATTACAAAGAAAATAAGAGAAAGATATCACCTAAATCGTTAATAATGAAGAAATTCTGGAAAATCTTCAACTTTTGCCTTTGAATTCGGATCCAAGTAGTGATTTCTCCCTTCCCCAATGTAAAATCCTTTTTTCCTTGTTCAAAGTCGGCTTAGAATCTTCAAAAATTCGGTCTCCCTCTTTTTGGACGTCTCCTCCCCTTAAATACGGTTCCCAAGACACAATTGAAACTTTCTGAAAGCAAATAAGGAAACATATTTTTTTTCTCGAGATTGGTTCATGCGTAAGCATGGGCTTATATGTGATTACGCACAATGGAAACAAATTTGCTTTAGTTTGAGGAGATCGGGAGCGTGCATATGCACGCTTGCAGGCTTGTGCGTACGCATGGTTCAATGTTTGGGGACCAATTTTACAAATTGGTCCCTGAACTTCCTTGGGTAAATGTATTGATCATTTTCCAATATTTCTCACCCCGTTCTCTTGTCTTTACTTCCAATTGACTCTTGGCATTTTCAAATCATCGTTTTGGACTCCGATTCAACTTTTGAAGTATTGCATTTCAGTCCCCAACTGCATTTTCAAATCATCGTTTTTCACCCCGATTCAACTTTTGACGTATTGCATTTCAGTCCCCAACTTTTGGATGTGATTCGATCAAGCCCGTTTTCCACTTATTTTCCTTAGTTCCGCAATCTTTCATCGATAGTTACCTACAAACAATATATTCACATGATTAAGCTACGTTTCATCAAAATGGTCAACAAATAATCAATTCTAAATAAATACGTGTATAGAATACA
This sequence comes from Fraxinus sp. D2006-0159, assembly GCA_903798375.1. Lineage (NCBI taxonomy): Eukaryota > Viridiplantae > Streptophyta > Magnoliopsida > Lamiales > Oleaceae > Fraxinus > Fraxinus sp. D2006-0159. The sequence continues at coordinate 12,722 of CAIGRQ010033652.1, read as the reverse complement.
CTTATCGCTTGTGCATTCCATGTGTCACAATCAGGATTTGTTTAAAACATATGAAACGGTGATGCAAAATGTCGTTGTCATGTGTAACAACGAACTTTGTCGGATAGTTGATATTGGTAGAGTCAGATTGAAGCTAGTAGATGGAACATGTAGAACACTTGATCACTTTCGACATATTTTAGATTTGAAGAAGAATCTCATTTTATTAATTCATGGTACACATTCTCTGGATGGGATGAAGTCTTGAGGGTTCAAAAAAGTTTTCGTGTTATATTGAAGGGGTAGGAAATGTCCTAGTTTTACATCTTACAAGGTTGGACAGAATTTGTAAAATAAAATCAACACGGATTTAATACCATGATGGAGATTTAGTTTGGTGCTGTACCTTTGGGATTTGGTTCGGTGTCTGTATTGAAGAATACTATTCAGTCGAGTTTGGAGGATATGGATAATTCTACTTTGCCACCATTACCTACGGTTCCATCGTATTCAACTGATAGGGATAGACCCATTGGAGATAGGTACGTGAATGCTGATTCAGTTGCATGTGTTTTTAGCAATTTTTAAGGTGTTGAGACTAATCAGAGGCCTTCTATGAAAGCATTGTGAGTTGATTTTGTTACATGGTGTACTTTGACACTGTTTGACAATTTTTAATTTTTTGTGAATTTTGGGGGCTGGTGTTTGAGTTTATGTATCTGTGTTGGATACTGTGGAAGATGATGAGTATTTTGTGTTGGATAAAGTTTGGTTCTTGTTGAAAAGTTCGAATTTTTCATTGCAGTCGAATTTATTTTCCTAGGTGAAGAAATCTTGGAGTTTCGTACATTACATTAGAATTTGTGTCAAGATAGAGATTGTTGAATTTTTTTACCCAAATTAGTTGGATTTTTTTGAGAAAATATTTTTTCTTTCTTTGCTCGTGTTTTTATTGGAAAAATATTGACAAAATATTGTTTTTTCTTTTTAATTTCACGTGATTTTTTTTTATCTTTGTGGTATTTTTAGAATTTGACATTCACCATTATAAATACTAGACTATTTTCACAAGTTTTGTATTATTGAAATATAGAATAATTGTGTAGACACAATTATTGTATTTGTTTTCTCCATATTAGTCAATTGAATAAAATACTTAATTCCTCTGTCAATTTATTCTTTGTTTTTTATCTTATTGTTTGTTTGCGATCATATACTTCATATTATGTCATATATATTATCTCGATTCGTTTTATTTCTCAACAATAATTGATTTTTTTTGTGGTCAATTCCTAGAATTCCTTGATTTAGTTAGGTTGTAAATTCACTTGGATCTTGTTTTCATTAGTTTTTTTTTTTTCACCTTCTTTTAATATGTATTATGAAGTCCCTAAAAATGTAGATGTTTAATTCTGTCTATTTTCGGGTTTGTTCTTTTTTGGAAGCTAGTCAGTGCAGTGGTTTCCTTTCATATTTAGCTAAGTTTTAATTTTTTTTTTCGATGTTGGAGTTTAACCGTAAGAAATGTTGGTTAGAATTGGTTCATTCATATGTCGTGTGGTTGTTGAGATATGATGGTGTTGAGTGCAAAACACTTTTAGACACTCAATTGATTTCCATGCCACTTTTTGACTCAAAATTTTGGAAAATTTGTTTTTTCAACATTGGAATGCCACCTATGCATTTGGTTACTTCTGATTTGCAAATGCATTATTCTAGAAGATTTACTAATACGCTAGGTTACTTTTGATTTTGTTTCAAGTGTATATAATTTGGTCATTTCTTGCAGGTTGATTGTTGAATTCATTCACTTGGCGATATTTGGGAATTTGGGATATTTTTATTTTGAAACCATCAATTAAGTTCTACTGTTCTTTGCTTATAGATATATTTTTGGGTTAATCCATTTGTACATAATGGATTACTACCTCTAACATCATACGTGGGGCCAACATGTTTTTTAAATTTTCGACAATGTGGTCCTCATCCCCCTTGTGAGTAGTAGGTAAAATATTCGATAAAAAATTCGGTACATATAGCATGATCATATATTTTTTATTTAAATATTGCTATAAGTGTAAAAAAAATGAATTATAGGACCTCGTAATAATTATTAGTCATTTAAAGTCTCAAGATTCTCATGGCTAGCCCTGATGTTTGGATTATTGGTTTAGAGGAAAATGTGTGTGCCTTGAACCCCTGATGTAAAGATTGCGCGGTAGAATTGTAGTGGCAGGATTAAGCCCCTGTTTGATTCCATTTATTTTAATTTATTTATTAAACTCATTTTCAACCATTAATTCACATAATAAAATATTCTATATATAAATCCAATATTTTTTTCTACTTTTTAACCACACATTATCCAAAAAATACTATTTAATTTTCAAAAAAAAAAAAAAAAAATTAAGGCCACCAGGCTAAATGTGTTTGTTGTGGAAGATTGTGTGAAATTTTGTCAAGTGTAAATTCTGTAAATTAAGTGGTAAACGACGGTATACATATAGCATAACTCATTTGTTTAGGTAGGGTAGGGGATTTTTACAGAAGCAACATATGAATTAAAATAACCTAATTTATCGCTTTCATTTAATTAATTATTTTTTAATAATACAATTTAAATTGAAAACATAAAAATACAAATAAAATTAAAGTCGAGCATGAAGTTGAGGGGAGGGGCTATTCATGTTGGGGACAAAGATTTTTGCTATGCAGGATTGTATTTAAATGTTACATTTTAGATGACATCTAAATAAAAAGACTTCCAATCTACGTGGCATTATGTCTAATTTACAGATGACCTAGTCAAATTTCTTCTCTAATTGGGTTTGTTTATAATTTAAATTTATTCTATCGTATATTCAATTGGATAGATAAATATTAAATTTTGATGACTCGCTCCATTTAAAAGTATCTCACATCTAGACGATTCTATTGACAATATCTATTTTTTCTTGTCATGTTAGTTAGGCATAGTTCTATACATATTACTTTTGAGAGGGACTTTAATAGCTATTATCTATTTTAATTTGTGTCGAACTTCTTAGTAAAAGTAAATTTGGTATCTGAATTTTTATAAAAATTGATAAAATATATAATTAAAAATTGATCAAAATTGTGAATCCGTAGTAAAAAAATGAATTTCAAAAAATGGGTGCCAAAATTAAAGAATAATGCTACTGTGTGAATGCTAAAATTTGCCATTTCTTCCAATTAATGCTATTTGTATCCTTTTCCCAATTCAGCCCAATCTCAAAAGTCTACAGTTGATTTCCACTTTTAGGAGAAGATTCTAGAGTAGAGAGGAATACCTTTGCATTGTTTACTGGTCAACTCAAGTCTCAAAGTTCTGATCTACATTCCCATCCAGAATTTCCCTTCTCAATTCTTTTCTGCACCAACTATGGCTAGTGAAATGGCGGCCAAAGCACAAAACGCGTTTGTTGATGATGATTTTGAACGCGCCGTCGATCTCTATACTCAAGCCATAAAGCTTAATCCTAACGACGCCGATCTCTTTGCTGATAGAGCTCAGGCCAATATCAAGCTAGGATACTTCACTGGTGCTGTCTACTCTTGCTTCTTTATTGAAATTGCTCGTCAATCAATTAAAACGCAACTATATTTTGTAATTTAGGGCTTTTGAGCATTAATATTGATTTGACAAAGTCTATTATTTTAAGTGATTGGGCGTGTTCATCTGTGACGGCATTTTTTCCTTGAATAGCGTAGTTTCCTGATAATCTATTAATCTATTCGTCCTTAGTGATTTTATGTGCAATATCTTGACAGAAGCTGTTGCTGATGCAAATAAAGCGATTGAATTGGACCCCTCCATGGCGAAAGCATACCTGCGCAAAGGGTATCTCTAATTTTACCTTTTGGGTTGTATATTTTCTTTTCTTCTGTTAAATGCTTATGCTCAGCATGAAAATTGATAGTGTTAATCTAATCTGGCGGTGTTGGGTCTCGTTGGAGGTCTACTGCCTTATTTATATCCTGTGTATATATCCTTTCAGGCTAGGTTATTGAACTAGGAATAGTATAATACTTGTCCAGCGTCCAAAGAGTAGAATAATGATCTATATTGATAAGCTTGTTGGCCATATCATGTAAAATTTTGTCTGCTCTCAGATTTTGTAGGATTTCCGTGATTATTACCTAAAAAAATAAATTCTCAGTGGTTTCAGATACAACTCACTTATGTAGAGATGGTTATCAAACAATAATCAGAATATATTAGCATACCGAGGGTCTGGTCATCATCAAATATTTGTTCGATTCGTAAAGAATACCAAATAATTGGAATATATGAGAAAACCCTCAATTTTTATTCCATAATCAGTAACCCGCCAAAAAATCACAAACTATCCTTAGGAATAAACCCTAAAACTGCAATGGACGTATTTGGCCATAAATAACTTAAGATACAAGAAATTTAAAATAACAGGAAATTTAAAGAGCCAATGTCCAGCTCTGTTTTTTGATATCCAACTTTATCATATTCCCTCAGTGGGGAAAGATTCGTCCTCAAATCTTGCTCCACCACATCTTTTCCACTTCCTTGTAATGACAATCCATTCGAGAAGTCCACTCTAGCATAAACTTCATCTCGTGTCTTTGCTGTGAAAATAGCAAAGCTTGAGCAGGTGATAGAAATTTCTCGAAAATATAATGTTAGTTTTTGTTTTCTTGAAAATACTTGGTATTATGGGATTAGGAGCACATTCTGGTACACACATTTCAGTCAATTCATGGGAAGGCTGCTTGCGTACACTTCGTGTCAAAATCAATTGACTCTCAATATGCTTCCCGCTGCCCACATCAATATTAGTTGGAAGAAAGTATCCCTCTTTCAAATCCTTAACATCAGAACCAAGCCTTGTATTATTTTGCATATTTCATGCTCCACACCTCCCAAATCATTTACTCCTTTAGCACCATAAAATATATTCTTAATTGAGATGGAATTATTACAGAATTTGAACTATTCTTCATATTGCGTCCATATCATAATTCAGTACACTCTCATGCTTGTTCGCTTTGCCATGCCACGCCACTCAACGTCAACATCCTCATCGAAAATAGGTGGTCATTATAACTTTCGCTTCTAAATCTGAATTCGTCAATCTGTTCATCAACTTCAGTAAAACTTCAGCATCGAAAATAAGCATGTTATCTTAATCCTCCCCTAAATCAACATCCACTCCGCACTTGGAATTGAAAAGAAAGAAAGGGCTTTTATCATTGTTGGAGTCCTCTGCCGATTTGTGAACCATTGCATTTCTGTGAAAATCATTGACCTGCTTAAACAACTTCGTTTGTTGTCACAATTGTTTCAACACCATCACTTGAAGACAGAGATGTTTTAACACGTCATATGATTTTCGCCATCTGGGTTTCGTGAGTAACGTCTCTATCATGGACACAACTGTGATTTCATAACAATATGATGTAGCAGATTATGCGGCATGATGATTAAATGAGCAAAATCTTGAAAAATATTTCAATATTCTATTACCCACCAAAAAAACTACAAACTATGAAGTGTTCAAAACGAAATCTTACATAGGAAAAACCCGTAAAAGTGCAAACGATAAATTTGCCCCTAAATAACTTTTGATAACTAAACAAGGAGAATCGAAAGAGCCAATGTCCGGCCTTATCTTTTGATATCTGACTTTTTCAATTCCAAAATTTGGTTATTTAATGAAATGCTTTAAAGGGGCTTGTACAAATAAGTGCCCTATTGGCTGTTTATCTGAATACAGTTTCGTTTCACCTTCTAAACTTACAATGTGGACGCCATACCTTTATTTGATTATTTATTGATTCTGTTGTTTTTAGCTGCTAATCTATTGCCTATTGGGATTCCCTTGTTTCAGTAGCGCATTCTTGAAGCTTGAAGAATATTGTTCTGCCAAAGCAACTTTTGAAAAAGGTTCTTCCTTAGCTAATGATGAAAGATTTTCCAAATTGATTAAAGAATGTGACGAACGTATTGCAGGTATATAACACACTTTTGTCTACAGTTTATGTTTGATTATGTACTTTATTATCGACTAAATCTTTAGGGCCTGCTTGGGTTTTTTTTTTTTTAACCGATTTTGACCGGTTTTGGGTGGCACCGTTTATGAGAGATTGAAAAAATCTCGCAAGTCTTTTTGGACATTGGTTTTGGATGGTTTAAGAACCACCCAAAAGGACCCGTTCTCTCAACCACCAAATTGGAGTTTTTGGTTGTTTCTCATATTCTCTTCTAACATATTTTGTTGAAAACTATCTTGTAAATAAAAACATATTAACTAAAAAAGTATTATAAGCAAAAAAATTACATTATAATGAAAAAAACTATTTATAAGTAAAATTTTACTTATAATATAAAAAATCATTTTGTTGTAAAAATTTGTTTTTAAAGTAAAAACACCACTAATAAGATAAAAATTCACTTGTGTAAAAATTACACCCTCCATCCCATAAAGATAGTCTTGTTTTCTTTTTTCGTCTGTCCTAAATTTTAGTCTCGTTTCTTATTCGAGAGAGTAGTTAATATATTAATTTCCTAATATACCCTTATTTAATGTGATTTGTTATTACAAATATAAATCCTCCATTATTCAATTGTAGTTGGAATAATAAATTAAAAACCAAAAAAAAAAATTCTATCTTTCATGGCATTTATTTTTTATCTGTATTGGATGACCTTGGAATATTAAATACCTTAATTCTTGCATTAAACAATGACTAATACCAAGAATAGTTTAATTAACTTGAATATTACATGCATAATTTAATTACCTTGAATATCTTTTACATTAATGTAGGGGTATATTAGGAAAAATGATAGTAAAATTTATTTTTCTAACTATATTAACTAAATTTTCTTAATTTGTGTGAAGAAAGAAATATGATCATCTTTTTGGGACGGAGTGAGTATTTAAAAGTACAAAATTAGTTTATAATTGTAAAGTTTACTTATAAGTAAAAAAAAAATTAAAATTTTATGTAAACATTTAACTTTATTTATTTTTAAGTTAAATATCAATTTATATGTATAAAAGTTACCTATAAATAAAATATCATTTATGATTTAAAAATTTTATACAAGAAACTGTATACTGAAAATTTCATTAAAGGACATATATGTAATTTTATTTTATTTTAAAAAAAATCAGAATCGGTGGATAATAAACTTCCAACCATAGATTAGACTATTTAAAAACCGCTACTAAAACTATTCAAAATCGTTCCGCTTATAAACGCTCAAAATTGGTACTTTAAAAAAGCTCATAACCGGTACCCCAAAACTCCCCAGCGGGCCCTTAATATCCCTATTTTCCTTGGATTGTATTTTGCAATAGTGAGGACCAGATGATTAGTTGGTCAGGAGATTGATATCGAATAATGGGAGAAACGCATTTTAATGGAAAAAAATTTTGAGTAAGTAGTTTACAATAAAATATGTTTTATAGCCAACGTCATGGAAGTGTCGCATATTATTATTTTACTCTGCAATATCTGTTGGTTTTAAAAGCAAACAGTTGATGTTTTGTTCTATGCCACTTCAGAAGAAAATCGTGATCTTGGTTCGTCGGTGTCAGATACAGTACTTCAATCATCGGATAGAAATTCTGGAAATTTGAAAGTAGCTGTAGAACAAAAGAATGGAACACATCAGAGGAAAGAAATTTCAGCTGTCAACCCGAAGTACAGGTAACACAAGTTCTATGTCATTTAATGTAACAGTCTCTAGCATTTTTTTCTGAGATTCTGAGCTGGAAGCACGAAAAATATGAGTTTTGAAATTCTGAAAGAAATGATATGTGTGCACGTTACATGGAAGATAGAACTTAATGGCATGACTTAATTGAATTTCACATGAGCAAGTTACAACTGGTATATGCAAAAATCATGTTTTGATGTGGCTCCAATTCATTTATATTTTCCATACTTTTAGAGCATCTCAAGCGACTCTTTAAACTTAAGATGTTCTTTATCTTAGAGAGTCAAACCTTGAAATTAGTCTCCAATAGGTATTTTTTTTTTGTTTTTAAAATATAGAGTGAGTTTGGTTCCTTGCATTTGGAGAGCCAAATCTACTCTCTATTTGTATTTTATAATGCTTACATTTAATAAATTTCAAGTTTCAATGCACCATCACTTAAATTATTTAAGTTAGATTTGAATAATTTAGCTATTTATATTTAAATTATATATAGTTGTTGGAGTGTGTAAAAATTTCATTCTTTAAATTTAAAGATGTTCTCTATTACGTACAAGATGCTCTTTAAAAATAAAGAGTCTCTTGGAGATACTCTTAGTAATTACGTCTCTCACTCCCCCACTCCTCCCAAAAACACGCACATAGGAAAAAAAAATTAAAAATTAAAAAAGAAACACTCAGAAAATCAACCCTTTTTTATGATCATGCTTTTGTTGCTGGCGTTTGTGTGAAAATACTGTGTTATTACTTGGATTTGGTGTGGGTAGTTTAATGCCTCGCCCTTTATTTTTGGGTTTGGGTAACTTTCCAATATTTTGCCATGTTTGCGATCTAGCTTTTTGCTTACTCTTCTGGCATAATGAAGTTGAATGGGCCATTGCGCTTAACAGGCATGCATTCTATCAAAAGTTAGAGGAGGTGGTTGTGACTATTTTTGCCAAGGGTGTACCTGCTGACAACGTGACCATTGACTTTGGGGAGCAGATAGTGAGTTAATCACGCCTCTGCTTTTCTCAAGTTTTGCATGTTCTACCATACAGCTTTATTTCTTATTTAATTTAGTGCTTGTTTGGATAGTAAGTTACTGAAATCATAATGTTATACAAATGAGTGGTGGATGAGTGGATACTAGTTGCGGGTCCAACAAAATGTGTGGTTAATAAAGTGTGACTTTGACCTTTAAATTATAATGTGATTATTAGGTTTCTCAAACAAGCACTTTTTACCCTCGAAAACTAATTTCATGTTTATTGGAGATTTATGGATTTTTAATCTCAATATGAAATGTAAGCTAAATTGGTGTGTTCTTTTAACAGTTAAGTGTTACCATTGATGTACCCAGTGAAGATGTTTACCACTTTCAGCCACGACTATTTGGGAAGGTACTGATGCAAAAATTTGCATAGAGCTATATACTGTTCATTTCTTACGAAAATTTTTGTTGCCTGCAAGACAGATTGTACCTGATAAATGCAGATATGAAGTGCTATCGACTAAAATTGAAATACGCCTTGCAAAAGCAGAACCAATTAACTGGACATCTCTCGAGTACACCACAGCAACAGTAGTCCCACAAAAGATAACTTCAACCACTGGTGAATCATATTGCCATTTATCTGTTTAAATTTTCACTGAAGATAATTAAACTTTATGGTTCATCTAGAACATAATGTTTTGCAACTTCTCAGCATTGATGTAAGCATGTGGTTAAGCCTTAAAAGAAGGCCAAAAGTTATTTTTAAGAACATCTTTTAAACTCTGTTCTTTACTTTTAAGAAAAGTGTTATTTTTTCTCAGCACTGTTTCGGAGTTTCAAACTATAAGAGTGCTCATGTATCTTTTAAATACATCTTTTTTTATTAGTGTCTCATTTGTTCTTTTACGAATTTTGTTTCAGAATCTTATAGGCCAACATATCCATCTTCAAAGCCCAAGGGAGTAGATTGGGACAAATTGGAGGCCCAAGTGAAGAAAGAGGTCTTTCAATGAACCCATCTTTAATTGAGAATTATTAAATTTCTTTCGACTATTATGCTTTATATTTATAATATATGCATGCACTGTTTTGGTTTGACACTTCAATTACTTGATGTATTCTCCAAATTCCAGGAAAAAGAAGAGAAACTAGATGGAGATGCAGCATTGAACAAATTTTTCGGGGACATATACAAAAATGCCGATGAAGACATGAGAAGAGCCATGAATAAATCTTTTGTAAGATTCTTTATCTAATTTTCCTTCCCCTAATTTAACAAAAAAAAGTCGCAAGACACCTGAAGGTTTTGGGAATTAATCTCTAATGATTTATTTCATAGTTGTCTTACATATTTAGGAAAATTATGGATAGTTGTGTTACATTTATAGGAAAACTAAAGATTCAGATTTATCAGCAAACTAGGAACTAATTTAACTAGGGCCTGAGTTTGTTGGATCCAAAATTTAATCCCTGTTTAACTAAATCAATCCAGATGTGCCAAATCATCTAAAATGATCTTTATCCAAAGAAGCTCACAAACACCTTACGCCGTAGCCCGATACTCCACTTCTGCTCTTGATCTTGGCACTACTGCCTTTTTACTCCTCCAAGATTCAAGCTTTCGTCCTAGGGATGTGTAGTACCCTGATGTTGATCTACGATCCACAACTGATCCTGCCTAATCTGCATCAGTGTATGCTTCAAGATTATGTGATGTTCTCTTGTATAGTATCTTCCCTTTTAAGGTATGCCTTTCAAGTACTTAAATATTCTGTGGACAGCTTCTAGTGTTGCTCCCTTTGTTAGCGCATAAATTGACTTACAACACTTATTACATAAGCTACATCAGGACGGGTGTGTGACATAAATCAATCTTCCAACTAATTAAGCTATATCGGAATGGATGTGTGACAAATAAATCAGTCTTCCAAGTAATTATTGATATCTCCCTCTATCCGCCATTGTATCTTCTAACTCCTCTCCTAATTTATGGAGATAGTTCGATAGAAGTTTCTGATGGCCTACATCCCAGCATATCCCTATTTCTTGTAGTAAATTTACGACATTTTTTTTATTTGAGAAATAGATATGCCTTTTTTAGAATGTGCCACTTCTATCCACAAAAATTATCTGTCTTCCCAATTCTTTTATCTCAAAATCAGCTGCTAATCTCTTCCCAAGTTTACCAATCTCCTCAAGATCATCTCCTGTTACGTTGATATTGTCTGTGCTAATCTCCAGTAAAATTCTTTCTTGGTAAGAGTTACTTTCAAACTAAGCTTTTCCAAACGTGTTTAGAAACAATTAAAGATTAGCTGCTCAGCCAAAAGTACTCGGAAGTTCTTTAAATTGATCACTGCTGATGGAGGAATGTTGTTTTCCTGTAGATTGAGTCGAATGGTACCGTCCTGTCGACAGATTGGAAAGATGTTGGTTCAAAAGAGGTGGTGGGTAGTCCACCTGATGGTATGGAGCTGAAGAAATGGTAGTGCTGAGTTTTAATGTGAATTGTGACTCTGTTCAATTTTTGAGCTATAAATTTCCGTTTGCTGCAGAATCATCACCGAGTGCTTTGTTAAGTTGTGAATTAAATTAAACGTTGTGCATTTGGTTTCCAAACACAACAGTTGTATTATGTTTTATTTGTCTATTTGTTTCCGCACAACTTCGAAAACGTAATTTGTCTCGGTATTTGGAAATTTTTATGATAATTTTGTTCATGCCCTGTGTGCTGATATGAATGTTACTTTTCTTTTACATATATGAAATCAACATATTACCTAGAAGTTGAACCAACTTCACAGATTGAGACACCCGCAAGCACAATGTTCCATTGCCTCTGAAACCCACAAAACCCCATCCCCACTCGATAGTGTTTCCTCCTCCCCATTCTATAAACCCTATGAGGCCCTGATTTTTACTCAGCTTTCGTGCTTCAAAGTCTTGTTTTCGTATCACAAAACGGCCGTGTCAACAAATGCTTAGCATATACTGCTGCATTCGCTGTGTCCTAATCCGTGGTTATACTGGTTTTGGCACTTACCGTCGTGAAGATCAAGTCTTAAGGTCAGGCTCAATGCCATTGCAGTCCGAAGCTTCAAATCAAACGACACAAACTCACCTTCAATAGATTTGGACTACTAGCTCAACTTCACAAGGTTTTTAAAGTCGAGATTAATAACATGCTTTGAGTTTAGCTTTTCTTAAATTCATTTTTCATCAATTTTATTTATAGCTGTACATTCGTCAAGTGAAATAATTCTCTAGTTTTTAATAGTAAATTCTTTGAGAAAATAATTTTTCATAAATCTTTACCAAACGGGGCTTAATGTTTCAAAGACAATAATTTGGGGTTTTGGAAGTGGGTTCCACTTCGAGAAGATAATGAATTTATCGATGTTTCACGCGTAACGTATGAATGAAAAGAACCTCAGGAAGGTACAAAAACTTACACAAAATACAATGTTTTGGAAGTTGTGTTGACATATGGTGTGTCAGATAGGAGAAAGCGTACGCATGCCACGGCCCTCATGTCTCATTTGAATTAAGAACGTTTAAATTATGATTTAAAATTTTAAATCTTTAAAATAGTTGAAAATCTCTCTAATGAAGAGATGCAAAGAAATGTAATAACATTGTTCGACAGAAAATATAAAAAAGTTGTAAATTTACATCCGTAAGAGACAAAGCGAATTTAAATATTTTCATCGGAACAAAATTTGAATTTAGATCCATCGGGATGTAAATGAAGATGTAAAAGTAGGGGTGTCCAAAAGTCTCGAACCGAACCGGACAGAACCGAACCCGAACCGAACCGAGCGGTTCTTCACAAATTAAATATCCGAACGGGTACCCGAATCGAGAACCGATGAGTATGAGTCGGGTCTTGAGTCTAGACCAAGAACCGAAGAACCGAAGAACCGAATGAGAACCGAAACTAAATAAATTTTTTATTTTATTTATTGAATTAATTAAATTGTTTTATTTTTTTCTAAATAAATTAACAAATTAATTAATTAAATTAGATAATTTCATAATTTTAAG
>CAIGRQ010033637.1:0-10322 GCA_903798375.1 Fraxinus sp. D2006-0159 | reverse complement strand
CGAGCGGCCCGTGGATCGCTACAGTACGAGCCGAGCGGACGAGCTACTCGGCTCGATTGCCACCTCTATGCGTTGTTGAAAAGTTGTGGGGCCCATGAAAAATATGGTTAATATTGATAGTTTGACTTTGACTTGGATTTTAATCCGGACCAAACGGGGGCTTAGTTTTACATATTTGACATTGAAAACATTTTTTGGATTTTGAATGAAATACATGATTAGATTATTTTTTCTCTACAATTATTGTGCACGGTAGTTGTATGAATTTGGTGACTTATTTCACGCATTCGAAAGAAGGAAATTAGGATCGACAGTGTAAATCATCATAGGATCCGATAGGGAATAGAAATATACCGTTATGCTTTATGTNTCGAAAGAAGGAAATTAGGATCGACAGTGTAAATCGTCATAGGATCCGATAGGGAATAGAAATATACCGTTATGCTTTATGTGAATCTTTAAGTTTTCATAAAAATACATGCACTCTTGTATGTTCACATCCGTTATAGAAATATAGTAGGGTCATATATGAAAGCAGGTGTAATATTACTCGAGAGAGATTGTTGAATAAAATAGGAACATTGATTATTCAAAATTTAATCAAGTTGTCAAAGTCCAACTACGGTTAAAAAGGATTATTAAATAGAAATTCAGGATCCTAGTGCGTTTGTCATTCATTAAAACACATTGGCTTACACTCAACATAATTTGCATTTAGGTTAGTTAATTTACTCATAAAAATTGCATAAGTAGATTAATTTAGTTATAAACACATTATATATCACGATAATTAAAATTGAACTAAATCAATCTCTGCGGGACGATACATGGACTCAATTCCATTTTATTACTCGATAACGAATCGTACAATTGCAATAGTTTTAATTCGAAAGATATTTTCGTAAACAAGTTTTTAGCGTTGTCGAAGATTGAGTTTTAGTTTGATTTTATTAACCTCGGCACTAATTCGAACATTTTTAGTTATTTAGTTCTTTATATTTTAGTTTATCTAAATGTTACTATTGTTTTTTTTTTTCATGTCTTGTATGTGAAGGTCGCTTGACGATTAATTAACTCCAACTGATCTAGAAATCGAACACACTTTTCATCGTGGACAAAGGGAAGAAAGAACAGCACAACAAAAAGACTAAAAACAGCAAGTACACATGACTAACGAGCAAAAAAATCTGACAGTTCAAGTCAACGAACAGAAAGCCGTTGATGAGAGAGAGATGCTTGTTGGGGATTTCACGACTCTACGGATCATTCAATGTCAATCCAGAATTATCTACCCTTCGTTTGGGAAGCCTAATTTCTAACTAAAGACCAACGTTATACATCTATTCTATGATGAACATATGTTTTATGGTAGAGCCGAAGAAAATCCACATAAACACGTCTCTCGATTGTTGGAGATGTGCCAACACTTCTGATACCAGGGTATCAAGGTATTTCAGATGATGCTATCGGACTGAGAATGTTCCCACACACTTTGCATGATAAAGCGCTTGAGTGGTTGGATTCCCAACCTATTACACTTGGAATGATCTAGCTCAAAAGTCTTGTATAAAATTCTTCCCACCAGCCAAGATAGCAAAGTTGAAGCATGACATATCTATCTTCCGTCAATGTGAATCAGAATCTTTTCATGAAGCTTGGAAAGGGTTTGAAAACATGCTTCGGAAGTGTCTCATCACGATATTAGCAAGACTCCAAATCCAATATTTCTATGCAGGACTTCTTCCATCTTTTAAAAACATGGTGAATTCTTCGTCTAACGGCTCTTTATCTACAAAGACAATTGATAAAGATTTGAAATTAATTGAGATAGTGGCTAATACTTCAGTCATGTAGGCTTCTGAGCGAGTTATTCAAAGGAAAGCGTCGGGTGTCTACGATGTGGATACTTACTCAGCCTTGCGGCAAAAATAGATTCTAAGGTGGAGAGCATATTACAAACGGCTAACTCAGCACGAGCCAAGAAACTAAGTTGTGGGGAGTGTAATGAGGAGTGTAGGGCACATTACTACAACAAATTGTTCTATTCTAGCACAAGGAATGGAACAAGTGGATTTTGCACAATGGAGACCTAAGAAGCACCGACACGGACACGAGTGTCCGACACGATACGTGTCGGACACGTCGACACGTGATTTTTTGAAAATGTTCCGACACGATACGTCGCCGACACGTTATTAAAATATTACTTTTTAAATTTATTTTAATTTAATAATTTAAAGTAATAATTTTTTATATTTATTGCAGCATATAACTAAATTTAATTTTTTAATGGAGGGTAAACTGGTAAAAAAATTAATTCACATGAAATTTTACAAAATGCATTTATTGGGCCCAACAATTAAAAGTACATTAATGTAAATTCAAATGCCAGAGACTTTATTGGGCACTAATGCATTTATTGCCCAATGGCCCCAACTTTTCATTTCAAGTCAAGAGCCTTTTCATCTCTTTCTTCTCTTTCTTCCGGCTTCATCTTCTTCACAGGTTTCACAACTTTCATTCACAGTCAACAGCGGCTTCATCTCCTTCTTTCTTCCGACTTCATCTTCTTCACAGGTTTCCTTTTTTTTTTCTCCTTTCTTCTTTCTTCTTCAAAGTCAGTCACCGTCTTCATCTTCATCACCGACACGACATAAGGAACTCCGACACGTGTCGGCGACGTGTCGGAGAGGTACCGATGTCCGACACGTATCGGACACCGACACGTCGATGCCGGCAGCGTGTCGGTGCTTCCCAGATGGAGACGTCAACAGAATAATCTACATTAAGATACAACCCTGGTTGAAGGAAGCACCAAATTTTTCCTAGAGTGATCAAAATCTCATTGCACCGCATGGTTATCAACATCAATAGTCTGAGAAACGAATTTCGTTGGAAGAGATGTTTGGCAAAGTTATGAAAAAGACAGAGCACTACATGGAGGCAAACAATCAATTCATGAGAAGAGGGTTGAAACAACCCTTCAAAATTGAATGTTGCAATCAAGAACTTGGAAACCCAGATTTGATAGATGGCATTTGCTATATCAATTAGAGCACCAAGTGCCTTGCCAAGAAATACAGAGACTAATCCCAAAGAGCAATAGCCATTAGTATTTTAGAGAATGAATTGAGGATCCATCTGTGAAAGCAATCACAACAAGAAGTGGAGTACAACTGCCTGAGATTACAGTCAAAAGGCCAGTTACAATTATGAACAAAGTGCATACAACATATGGGGAGTTCAATTGAGAAAAATTTGAAAGAGAATTCAAACAATCCACAAGTTAAGGCTATTGATCCTGTTAGAGAATATGTAGCTCCCATCCTATTCCCACAAAGGTTGAAGAAACAAAAGCTAGACCAACAGTTTGATAAATTTCTAGATGCGCTAAAGAAACTCCACATCAATATCTCATTCATAGACGCGATAAGGCAGATTCCAAGCTATGCAAGATTTTTTAAGGACATGATATCAAAGAAGAGAGCTTCCAAAATTTGAAACATTGGCACTGACAGAAGAGTGCAGTGTAATACTACAAAATAAACTGCCTCCCAAACTCAAAGATTCGGGAAGTTTCACTTTATTTATTTCAATTGGAAAAGCTAGTTTTTTTAATACTTTATGTGATACATGAACAAGTATTAAATTAATATCTTTATCTGTGTACAAGAAATTGGGATTAGGAGATGTAAACGGAACAGTGATTTATTATAGAGGCGATAGAAGCATCAAATATCCAAAAGGCAACGTAGAGGATATACTTATCAAAGCTAGCAAATTGATATTTCCGATAAGACTTCATTGTTTTGACATAGAAGAAGACATATATTTAAGTAATCATGGGGCGACCATTCTTAGCGATAGGTTGAAATTTGATTGATATGGAGAAATGTAAGCTAATCTTGAGGATGGATGAGGAATAAGTATTTAAATTACATAATCCATCTAAACAACCATCAAATCTCAAAGAGCGCGATTGTATTGATGAAAATGAACTACCTATTCAACAAACTATCAAAAGAGAAAACCAAAATTTGGAGAAAGTCTTGGTATAGATAAGAACGAAGAATTAAAAGTTGGGAGAGCAAAAAGAGGATGCAAGGCTAAAAAATTGCAAGGAATGAAAGAGTGAAACAATTCGACTTGAACCACCATAAGTAAATCCCCCTAAAGTCGGGCTCTAGACTATAAATCGAGCGCTTAATGGGAGGCAACCCATTTTTTTTTATCCCTTTTCACTTATTTTGATTAATTATTGCATTACAAGTAATTTTAGAGATTGTGTTAATTTAGGAACTCATGCATTTAAGTTGTTTTGAACACATTTTAGGTGGTATTTTAAGACTTGCATTGGTAGCTTAGGCAGATTTACTTATTGAGTTTATTTTACTTAGGCTCATCGTTAACATCCTAGCATTATATTGAGCTTATATTGATAGGACATGCATTATTAAGGTTGCACCTAGATTTCAATCTTTGAGCCAAATTGAAAAGACTTATATTTTCCTAGCTATATGATTTTTATAAGGATGCATGCTCTTTTAGATAGTTTTTATTCTAAATGTTAGAATATTAGAATTCTTCTTGGTGTAAACTCATTACAAATATTTAAACTTTATTTGTTATAACTAAAATTTATTTTGAATTCTTGAAAAGGAAAATTAAAGCCTAGCAACAAAGAAAAGTGGTGATTATCATGACGTCTACAAACCGGACCAATCTGATCCTTCTACCTATCTACATCTACCTCTGGGGAGTTTCTGATTCTTACTCCTTTACTTTGATTATTTTTACTTTTAGGATAATGTAATATTTTAGTTTGAGGAGAGTAAGTATTAGGATACTTAGAATATATAATTTTCAACTGTCGTTCGGGTCTGTGTAACTGTTTAAAAAAAAAAAAATTGAAAGAAAATGACCCAATTGAAAAAAAAAAAAGAAAAGAAAAAACCAAAAATAGTGTCAAGTTTAACGTTGAACAACTTGCCACCTATGATGATATTTGTTTGAATTGAGCACATCTTTAGACAACATCGTATCTTATACTTTTACTTATATAGTTATCCATGCTAGACTTGATTATTTGGGCACGTAGCCAATATTGATCTAGTACTTATATTGGGGGATAACTTACTTAGTTTTGTGGACTTGTTGATGTTTTTTTACCTAAGTTTGAATAAAATCCTCAAATTCTTTATATAAAAACCAAACTGCTCAAAAAGAGTTTGGGGTGGGAAGGTTAGTGCTTGTGTTCATAGAAATTTAATGATATGGAATCCTTGAATAAGATATTTGGTTGAAGGAGTTTAAGTAAAGTCTAGAACGGGTACTGACCAATATTAAAATTCGAATCCCATATCAAAAGAAAACATGAGACATCTTATACTTCTCTTCGTAGCCTTTTTTAGTCGAGTGGTTAAGCCTGTTAGGGTATCCTAAATTTGGTACCCTATAATCATCTGACTTGAGAGTTATCAGTCTAAAGTTCGCTATAAGGATCATTTAGAAAGTTTAATGGAGAAAATTCTTACATATAAGAAGTTAAAAACAAAAAAGCAACAATCAAAATATATTCATGGTGAAAGAAAGAAAAAAGGATTTAGATTACCAAAAGTGAGAGGTGCCCGATAAAAACTTTGAGATTTGAACTCTAGAGACTAGCAGTGTGACTTTGAGAAATTCTTATCATCTCCCTTCTCAATTTATAAGTATTTAATTTTGATCACTTTTGGTGGAAAATACATTTTAATGATTATTAGGAACCTACATGTGCGAAAAATACCTTGGGATTGGAGTGAATCATAAGAAATGATTTTGCACGAGAGATGTGAGGAAAAATTGACCATAAGAGGATTGGGATTATAAGTGAATCAACAACACTTGACTGGTTGTGTCCAGTATGGGTATATACACTATATATTGGTCGTGCCCAGTATGGGTGTGTATATAATGTTGTTTGGATATTTCTAAATGTGGCTTAAATTCGAACTTAGGGCATATGGTAAGCAATTCAACGTTGAGTTTGTTATTGGAGATTTGCTTAGAATAGTGATATGGTTTATTCCTAAATTTTGTTTTGTTTGTTCGAGAATGAATAAAAGTTTTAGTTTGAAAGTGTTTGATAAGTGCATTTTTATAAACTTTTATGTCGTTTTGGTATTGAATTTTACTTTGTTTAATTTTATCTTATTTCAGATTTAGACTTATTTCTAAGCAATTGGAAAATAAAGAATAATCAATTAATCAATGAATGAAAGTTTGGGAACTAATATGCATTTGAATGGAAGTTGAAGGACCAAAAATTGAAATAATTTAACTTGGAGGACCAAGATGGAACAAAGAATGAAGAAAATGGCTAAAAGAAAAATTCTAGAAGTTTTTATAATTAGACAGCTGCTCAGTTATATTGGCATTTGATAATAGCACATTTATTACGTCTTTCACCTCTTAATATTTGCGTTTCTATGATTATTTGACGCATAAATGTACTAAATACTTCTATATCTTGGTTTAGGTTGCAAATGGGGGAAAACAGTGGAAAATGGAAGAAACAAATGAAAAATGACCGAGATGGAAGTTCAGAGACCAAGTTGCAAATAATCCATAGATGTGACGGGCGATGGAATGAAGATTCAAAAGTGTTAGAGGTCAATTGGATGAAGAAAAGAATCAAATGGATGAAATATAGCCCAAACATGATCACATATCAACTTTCAAACTGAAAAGTTTTGCACTAGTTTTCAACCTCATATTGACTCTCTTGACATGGTAGACGATCGAATTCGAAGTTTACATCTGAATCCAAGTTGTGGCCCTTTGAATTAGCTTCCCAACGTATTTTGAATCACCTCAATCGGACATCGGAAGAGAAAGTTATGACCAAAATACTAAAATCTGTCCGGGGAAAAAACATTATAACCATGCGACCGCATGGTTATAAATCCATGTGGCCGCATGGAAGCCTTCAGCGAATTCAAGAGCAGCGACTCTTTGTTCCATGCGACCGCATAGGATTATACCATGCGGCCGCATAGATCATTTCTAGGCGAAAATCTTCTATTTCCGGATTTTTTATTTATCACTTATGGAAACTTTTTGGACGCGTTTTTCTCGACCTAAATTCGATTAGAAGAGAAAAAAAAGCCTCATTCATTATCTTGGGTCACCTTTTTTTATCAATTTTTCTCTCAAAAACTCCACGGAATGCTAAAAATCTTGGTGAAGCAAGGGAGGAACTCATTCGGATTCGGTGATTTTACGTCGTTTATTCATGCTTTTTGGTATTTATTTTGCTAAACACTTCTAGATTAAGATTTTCATCTTTATCAGATAATTGTGAAATTGATTTAACATGTATTAAGTTTTTTTCATCGAATCAATCTCATTTTTTATATCAAACAATTGAACTATGTGTTGAATTTCTATTTCATTAAATCTATTGGTGTGGTTATCTACTTTCTTATGCTACATGTATATGAATCATTTATAATCTATAGATGATTGTGATAATTGTTAAAGGAATCTAGAATTTGGGAGTAAAATTATGAATTAAATTGGTCTTGATTGCTAAATTTTCCGATTAGAGTACCGGATGAAGGTCTTTAATTGTGTCATCAATTTGAATAAACAATGTTGAATGATCTGATCCGAATGAGGGAATTATGATGTTCCACTGTCTTAAATCATTGAATTTTATCTCACATTTTTTTATATTAATTTAATTGATCAACAATTCAACTCTCCCGCAAATTTAAGAGGACAATTCACCCCCTTTGGAACCTTTGACAACTTTTTCATCTCCCTGTGAATACGACACCCCAAAACTACACTACAACACCGGTAAATCTTTGGGCGAAATTAGCCGGGTGACCTTTAACCTCAATTACAAAGGCTACTTAGTATGCCTGAACAACAGCCCCATTTAGTACTGGCGTCGCCCAGGCCAATTCGGCTAGAAAATTATGTTTCCTTCTGAATTTAATTTCAACAAGGAAACTTCTGTTTAGGTCATGATATGCACGATTTTTAGAGATTTTTTAGTTTAGAGATTTCTTTGTGTTAGAAGACTATAAACCTTGTAATATGAATTTTTAATATTTAGTTTTACATATTTGACATTAAAAACATATTTTTGGATTTTGAATGATTTATATGATTATTTTGCTCCACAATTATTGTGCACGGTAGTTGTATGAATTTTGTGATTTATTTTATGCATTCGAAAGAAAAAATAGACTCGACATAGTGTAAATCATCATAGAATCCAATATAAGATAGAAATATACCGCTATTTCACACCTCAAGGCTTTTAGTCTTTGTCTTAACTTGAGGCGTGCGCCTATTTCGCCTTTTTTCAACCATGATACTTATGTATTGAAATTTTTTTGGTATGAGGTTTACAATTAGTTTCTTCGTATATATAATAATGAAAAATCTAAATTATAGTTTTTTAATATTTAAAAAAGTAGCTCTCTCTTTCTGTACAATATCACTCAATTACTAAGTTTCCATGCAGTATTTTCCAACATAAAGATAATAACAAATGTTAGTATTATTTTTCTCGTCATTATTTAATATGTGAAGTCAAATTTATTTACTTATATTGTTTTGGGAATATTAAACAATAAGATGGACTAGCCTAGTGGTAATTTTCTTGACATAATGTCTAAAAGATTTGAGATCAAACTTGCAAAAGCTGACTTTGTCCCTTTTCCAAACAACCCAGGGCATCCAATTTTTTTTTTAAACCAGCTGCTTTTGACAGATACTGATTGGTTGCCATTACAAAACAAGCCAAAGAGTACCTGGCCACTGTTTAGTCTATTTCACTTGATTGTGGAAGGGATTATTTTTTAAAAGTGATTTTTCTAAAGAATGTGGGGTTAAAAAGTATGAAAAAGTTATTTGGAAAATAATTCATTTGTTTATTTTTATTTTTTTGGATAATATGTGGGGTTGAAAATAAGTGTGGGGTGAAGGAAGGTTTAGGTGATGGACTTTTCAATTATTTAAAACATAACCAGTCTCCACTTTTATGTCTTTATGTCCGTAATCAAACAAATTAATGCACAGGGAGAGACAAATGGAGAGTAAGAATAAATGTCTAATTTATCGCAAGTCCAATAATAACATTAGAATCTCCATCGTGAAGGCAAGGGAATGAATCTAACAACTTCCTAGTTGGAAATCTTAGCTACAGCATACGGCATCTTAGCTACAGCATACGGCCTATGTACATAGACAGAGCATAGTCATCCACTATTCCAGGTATTAAAATGGCCTACACGCACATACGTGCTTATGAGACAAACAAGGAAAAACTTCATTTCTCCATTGGCCTCAAGAAGGTCACATTAGCTTTTGTTGAATCAGAGGCCCTAGTTCCTAAGATTTGGGATGCCAAAGGAACATTAGCCATTTGACTTCTAAAGTAGCACACTATTTGACTGCTTCTAGACTAGGCATGATTCTATAGAGGAAGTAATTTTTCAACAAAAGTGCCCAATACGAATATACCTCCTCCTCCTATTTTTTATCTTTCCTTCACTTTTTAGTTTGTGTATTTTGGTTCTCCGCTTATTAGTGTCTGCATTTAAGGAGGGGAGTCACTGGGACAAAATTGCAGATAAGTCCACATCTATCATGAATATCTGGGACAATACACTACCCCCTACTTAAATTTGTCCTTATAAACCCAACCAGCAAGTGTTTCCCACCAATTAAGAAAAGACAAGTGCTAAGGAAATTATTATCCCCCTTGTCATTCCTAGCATTTGCTAAAATTACTCGCCAATTGCAAATGGAAAAGTGGAAGCTTCAGATTTCAGATAAGGCAAAACAAGTAAAAATTAATAATTCCTTTCCCAAAATCACAGAAAAAACAACATAAATCCGTAACAATGGCTGCTGAAAAGAAGTATAGCGAAACAAACCGAGATCGCCGCCGCGTTTGGCGGAGCTACAATCAGAGTAACGGGAAGCGACATCGGAGAACGAGGCCTTTCCCGAGACGATGTCAACGCGGAGATCCTTGATCTGCGAAACGGCATCGTCACGAGTGGTGGCGCTGATAACACGGCCTTCAGGATCCTTCCAGGATGCCTTACGGCGGGAGCCCTGATGCTTTATGAGTATATGGGAAGCCCTAACTTTTTCAGACGAAGATGAGGACATTTTGGTCTTTTTCTTGTTACTGTTCTTAAGGTTGTGGTTATGGCGCTCGTGGCTTCGATCTGCAGAAGAGATCGAAGTGTTCTTTCTCTTCCGATCAGATTCTATTTTTGCAAATTGATAATACAACCTCTGAGCTTGGTTTTACT
>CAIGRQ010033626.1:0-17355 GCA_903798375.1 Fraxinus sp. D2006-0159 | reverse complement strand
AAAACCTTAATTGAGCATGATTAGGTAGATGTGGGATAAGGTCCAGATGGATATGGAGATTGGAGTGGGTGAATTTGATCTGTTGACCTATGTTGGTCTGGATGCTTGTGGAGATGCACTTGTTTAGATTTCTTTTTGGGTCCTGGTTTGGATTTTGGAAACCAGAAAACGGGGGTTTAGGGATGAGATAGTTATCGGTGAGGCAGCAAGTGAAACTATGATAATGATTTACCTTTTGAAAAGAGAAATCAATATAAAACTTCAGCTGAAATGAGTTAGGAATGCTGGTGCAAGGTGTTAAAAAGCAGGGACCACTTCTCTGGTAGAAAACAAAACCTTAGAAAAATGTAGCATTAAATGGTTCCTTGCGGAATAGCCAGAGTTCTTAATTAATAGCAATCCTGTGTGATTTCCCTTCTTAGTTCCTGGAATCCCGAACTGGTAACTAATGAATCTGTTTATCTGATTTGATCATGCAGGAGTGGAATGCTCCCAAACCTAGGCATTCACGACTTCTCAAGAGTGCTCTGCAACGCCAAACTGTGAGTAAAAGTTTTTGAGCTATATTCATGTAATTTCAACAAAACATTATTGTCTATTGAGTTGCTTAAATTTTTTTCTTCATTTGTTACTTTTTTATTTTTCAGTTGGATGAACAGAAACTATGGATGCCTTTGGCAAATCAAGGTTGGGAAACCTGTACTGAATCAGGCACTTCCTCGGGTGAGTAATTATAATATACCGAAAAAGGGTTTAGAATTATAATTTATATTTTCCTTTCAATGGAGGCCTTTTAAAGAGGTGTAATTACCATCTATTATACATTCACACTTCTAACTTTTCCTGAATTACTAATTTCTTTGAAACAGCATTGCCAGAAAAATCTCAACGATATATTCAGATTTTCCTTGACGGAGGACTAAATCAGCAGAGAATGGGGGTAGGCTTTTTATTGTATCACTTATTATTTCATAAATTACTTGAGGATGATAATTTATAATTGTGGATGACAAAAGTACGTCTTTACGACTTCATAAGTTGCTAATTTTAAACTGAATCACTGATGTTTACTCTTTTTACAAAGATTTGTGATGCAGTGGCTGTTGCTAAAATTTTGAATGCAACTCTTGTCATCCCTCATCTTGAAGTAAATCCTGTGTGGCAAGATTCAAGGTACTATTTATTAAGTCAATATATTCATGATACTTTTCTAATATTCTAATCTTTCATATTTAGGCCCCGTACGGTATAGATTAAAATCAGATTAAAATTGAAAGACTAGTCGTTATTGTTGACTTTTATTAGACGAGTGAGACTCAATAACGGCTATATTTTCAATTTTAATCCCTACCGAACGGTCCTTAAAGCAGTAATCATATTAATAACACTAGTACTTTCTTCTCATGCAGCATGTTTATGGATATTTTTGATGTGGATCACTTCATTAATGTATTGAAAGATGATATATCCATTGTGAAAGAGTTGCCTGACGACTTCTATTGGAGCACAAGGGAATATTACGCTACAGCCATCCGAGCTAATAGAGTCAAAACAGCACCCATTCATGCTTCAGCAAACTGGTATATAGAGAATGTCTCCCCTATCCTGCAGAGGTGAGTATACAGAAGATGTGTTTCGTTCTTTCTTATTGAAATATTAGAACACTCAACAACATGGATCTTGCAGTGAGCTGCATGGCTTTTTCTGAAGTTAGATATACGCACACAAACATGATTGTATAGATACAGTTTAGAATGGGTAACATGTGTAGCCGCTCCCTTTGCTTAATGATAACTTGCCTGTCCATCTAAGTACCAAGTTTGATTTGTTTCCTCAATTTCTAATTGAGAACCTTTGGTTATATATCTAGGGCTAGCTGAGATGAGAATTCTTAAATTTCCATTTGTTCTGGAATTGTATTTTTGCCAAACTCATGGAACATACAATATATTATTCTTTAGAAACAAATTCTTCAAGTGCTGACGTATTCATCCACCTACCTTTATAGAGAGATAAACCAAAGTTTTGTTGTATGCTATCAACATAGAACTTGAGATATGTTTCGATTTCATCAGATGGTTGACATTTTGAAAGGTATGACGATTGAGAAATTTATTGTAGTTGATTTTTATGATAAGGGTTACAACTTATGACCCAAGACTCTGCAATTAAGAGTTTGATAGTTGTGTTTCTGTTGTTGATTTTCCATGTGATGATGTTATAGACCAATGATTTTTATTTGAACCTTAGGTCGATATGGTTCTTTAGCTTTTATTTCATCTGTGGATTATGATTGTGATCTGTGGTTGATCAGCTATGGGATTGCTGCAATTGCACCATTTTCTCACCGACTAGCATTTGACAACATGCCTAAGGACATCCAACGCCTGCGATGCAAAGTCAACTTTCAAGCTTTGGTGTTTGTTCCTCACATTAGAGCTCTTGGAGATGCTCTTGTCAATCGCCTCAAATATCTGCCTAGTGAAAGAGAATCTAGTACTAATTACCTTAATGATGTTACCGATTCTAGAAGCAAGCAAGGAAATGGAAAGTTTGTTGTTCTCCATCTTCGATTTGACAAGGTATGTCTACTTTTTCATGACAAAACCTAGTTAAAATTCAATTTTGGATCTAACAAATCCATCCTCAGTATGAACTTTTTCTGTTCTAATCTTCTTGATGTGCCTCTTATATTTATACCTTTCTAGAAATTGGCTTTTGCATGCCCTTACCCTATTATCATTCAGGCTTTCTCATACTTCTGATTATTTTGCAATGCAAGTGGTAGTAGATTGTTGCAAACAGACTTGTGCTGTGTCATCTTCCCAAACAGATTTGTGTTGCAAATCTGCCTGAGATTCCTAACCTGTCTGATGCGGAAAGTATCTTTATGCTGTTTCTTGATTTTGTTGCTTTTTCAGGACATGGCTGCTCATTCAGCCTGTGACTTTGGTGGAGGAAAGGCTGAAAACCTGGCTCTAGCTAAGTATCGACAAGTTATTTGGCAAGGAAGAGTCTTAAACTCTCAATTTACCGACGAGGAGTTGAGGAATCAGGGACGGTGCCCATTGACTCCTGAAGAAATTGGATTGCTGCTAGCTGCTTTGGGATTTGACAACAGTACTCGTTTGTATCTCGCCTCCCACAAGGTTTATACCTAAAACTCGTTTAATTTAGATTTTAGTGCAAAAACTTGTTCCGACACTTGGCAGCCAAGATTTGGTTTCATTTTCTAAAGTTCTTGGTTTGTTAATGCCATTCTTTCTAGGTTTATGGTGGGGAAGCCAGGATCTCAACCTTAAGAAGTTTGTTTCCATTGATGGAAGATAAGAAGAGTCTTGCCTCTTCAGAAGAAAGAGCCCGTATTAAAGGAAAGGCCTCCTTATTAGCGGCACTAGATTACTATGTCGGCATGCAAAGTGATGTATTCATTTCCGCTTCTCCAGGAAATATGCACAATGCTATGGTAAGCACTGAAGCCCATTAATTTACACTGGTTGCTGATGTGAAAATTGCTTAACATATCTTTAAGATATTAAATCAGATTCTGCTAATCATATGTAATATTATTATGTGTCGGCCATCATTTAATTCTGAATTAATAATGTGTCTATTATAGCGCACCTTTGGTTTCATAACTACTACATGGTGAAAACTGGGTAACGTTGTTTCAGAGTTGTTTAATTTTGCAAATGTGTATCTTGGCTTGGTTTAACAGGTGGGGCATCGAACTTATCTAAATCTGAAGACTATAAGGCCTAACATGGCGTTGTTGGGACAACTTTTCTTGAACAAAAGCTTGACTTGGCCAGAGTTCCAAGAAGCTGTTGTTGAAGGGCACAAAAACAGACAAGGGCAACTCAGACTCCGGAAGCTAAAACAGTCTATATATACATATCCTGTTCCTGACTGTATGTGCAGTGCTTAAGATTACTTTGTTAGCACGAGTGTTTATGTAGATTCAACTATTGTTTGTGGCCACTAATAGTTGAAATAAATTATGATCCCTTTTTCGTAGTTACAGAACCATACCAGTTTTACCATGCGTGGAAATTCTTTGGGTGGAAGATCTTTGTAAAATATGGGATCATATTAATCTATCAGAGGTTTGATTTACAATCCCAGAATAGCATTTCACGACGAAATCATGTGTAATTTTTTACTATATTCAATAATATACTATTGTTTTGTTTAGCTCAGCTTGTCTAAATTGTATGACGGAATAATCTTCAATTTGCATGTTCATTCGGAGCACCCTTGTGGCATGTTTGGTAGGACATAACAGCACTGAACAAGATTTAAGGAAAGGAAAAGAAATTTAAAATGTTCTTATTCGTTCTTGTTCAATACCGAGTACCCCAGTATGTCCCTGTGGGAACTCCTCAGCAGAGTTGGAAAACATATTATTAGTTCTAAGACTGCATTCTCTACTTTTCCAGTATGGACTATTATAGTAGTAGCCTATCTGTAAAGTCTGCTCTTTTAAAGTCCAGTTTTCTGGTTAGTTGTTGCTTCAATTTTTTCTCAATCATCCCCTCGTGTATGAATTCCATTGCGCAGAATTGCCTTCGGGAGCATTACCATGTCTATTGAGTTTTGAATCCTCAATTCCGAACCACAGCAGCCCCCTGTTCTGTTTCAAGTTTGGTTGAAGGGAGTTGGAGCGGGGGCAGTAGTTGGGAGGTTGGACAAAAACTATGAAGAGAGGGCAAAATTGAATTGAGATCTACTGTCCAATTTTTTATGTTCAATTTGCTGTCCATTCAATTAATTATCGACACATTATTTTAAATTAACATGTCTAACTTTTCTCTAACTATTCCTTGTACTTAAAACTATGAGACATTTTAATGTAATGATATGTAAATAATTATTGGTGGACAACAAATCTCAACTCGAAAAAATTATTGCAAATATGAAAGGTTAAAATGTCTTAAGAAGAATGTTTTTTTTTTTTTTGGTATAAATAGCTCAGCATATTATAAGCACGAAATCCTCCCGTAAAAAAGGAAAGAAAAGCATCATTTAGATGTTATCGAACCAACAAAGGGTAAGTTATTACTAGATGAAGTGACACTAAAATCAATTGAATCCTATCTTCTACCTTCATGTTCAATCAAATACAGAATGTCAGAAGAAACCTTTTACGAAGATCACAGTCGTAAAAAATTTTTTTTTATCAGAAATCGTTGTAGGGGTTTTATTATTCCACCAATCGTTAATTTATCCGTAAATTAACAAACAAAATAAATCAGCGAGGAAATAATTTTGAACCTGTAGAAGAAATCGGTGGACCAGAAACAAGGTCTCGTCAACTGGGAAGCAACCTCCCAAAGCAAACACAGTTGATATATAATGCTTTGCATCAATGTATGATCAATTTGACAAAAGATACCCTACAATACATCCTGAAAAAAATAATCAAGATGTGGATAAATAGATATGTCGTATGTACAGAGGATTTTACCCTATAACAAGCTCGACTAGTTTTTCTATACTGGATGGCGCAAGAGGCTAAATATCCTTAGTCTCGCTGATCTGACTGGTCGCCAGTTGAGCCTGAGACGTTTGAACGCTTGATGTCATTTTTACCCTTCTCAGCCACTGCAGGACCATTACGTCTACGTAATGCAGCAAATTCCTTCACATCCTCAGGATTTTGTGAAGGTGCAATCTCCTCTTCAATGGGCAGGGTTCTCTTTGAGCCCTCCAAAGCGACGCCGAGAACTATATTCTCTTCCAAAGCAGGTTTTGTTCCAGGAGGCTGTACAACTGGTGGTTGTCTCATGTCTTCTTGTTTTAGAGTATTACCAGAAACTGGGTCTGATCTATTGCCTCCAGACTCTGGCAAAGAGTCTGCGGCATTGTCAACTGAACTGTGCAAACGAGAACTTCCTTGGCCTACCTTTTTAGGGTTCTTGCTATTAGAGGTGTTCTGTGCCGAACCAGCTGAAGTTTTGGAGTTAGAACTTGATGTTGAATCAGTCCTAGAGACAGATTTTGATGTTGATTTTGCTGTTGCATTATTATTGACCTTGGGATCAGACAAAGGGATTGCTGCAACCTTTTGGTCCTTCGTTTCAGCTTTCGGCACTTGTCCAACCTCGGCACCAGGCTTCCTATCCAACGTCATGATCTCTTTAGCCTTAGAGTCAGTAGACACTGTTTCTTTAGATTTAGTATCAAGACTTGAACTTGTGTCACCTCTACCATCCACCATTGTATCAGGTGTTGACCGCGCCACAGCCTTGCTGTCTTCCTCACCATTCACGCGCACTTGACGAGCTTGAGTTTTTGTCCTCTCTTCCCCATTAATTTTATAGGACGGCTCAATCAATAGCAATGGACGGTTCGAAGCTGCTTCATGGTTATAAATAGGATCTGCATATGGTTTATTTTCCAAGTCTGCATCACTATATATTTTCTGAACAGTACGAATGGGAGTTGCTAATCGAGCACGGTGATGCCGAATTACTCTGAGAAGGTCCAGAAGTATAGCTTCCTGTTTTTCTCAACAAAAAAAAAAACCATTAATCAAATTAGGTCGAACAAAATATAAAGAAAATAAATGAGAACATTTAGGGCTGTTTTGAGGATAAATTTTGTCGAAAGTGATATTTTTGAAGAATTTGTAGTTAAAAATTAAGGAAAAGTTGTATAAAATTATTTTATTGGAAGAATGTGTGGTTGAAAATGAATTTGGACAAAAATGAAATTTAAAGAATTTGTACCAAACATCCCTTTAGAAATGATGAAATCAAAATATGACAGCTGTTTTATGTTTAAAACCAGAACACCCAGTGTCCAATCCCAAGTGGTATATCATAGAGCAAAGCGGTTTTAGAAAGTGTAAATTTTCTAATCGGCGCAACTTGAATAGAACCTGATAAATATTCTCAGAAAGAGAAGCATTTTAAACACAAAGAAAAGCAAACCTCTTCCTACGGCTGTGAAACTAATTGACAGCCCTGTGGACTTTCTACAAGGATAAGCAACACGCTGGTCGGAGAAGCACTCGGAGTATGTATAATCTACTTTGCATATAACATATTAGCGCCAAATTACATTTAGCATCTAGTGTAAGACTTTGCCGAACCCATTGTTTAGAATTTAATTTCTTTGTTTGTTGCTTCTCTGAGTAAAGAGTTTATCGGTCTACACATTTGCCTGATCCATATCTGTTACTATTACTATTAGTATTGTTATTGTTATTGCCTTTCAGATAAAAATTGAGAGGTTTCTGGGATGCTGATATACGTACAATGTTTCTTTCTCAACTTTAACATCCTAACCAAATTGAAATGATTAATTGATATAACAATATTTCACATTTTTTCACTCTCATGATACTCCAATAGATAAGAGTTCTCCCCCACACCCATTTCCACTACTTTGGAAACCGGTAATTCAGAATGACCCCAAGTTCACTAGGAAGAGTCTGTTTCAGCTGCTGAACTATGGGTTTCAACTATCTGGTATCAACCTTGTGATATGAGCAGAATAAATGGAGTTGCAGTTGCAAAATACATCAACTTACTAATCAAGCAGGCCATGTCTTAATCCAAAGGAAATATAGCTGCTAAAAAATGTACTCGCACCTTAACACAAAGGTATTCTTCAAAATGTGAGGTCTTCACGAAGCAGGACACTAAAATCTGAATAATTTGGGAGGTAATAAGAATCAGTACTTGTGGTAAAAATTGTAGTACCACGAGATAAAATATTCAGGAAACAAAACAATGATTATGTAAAATTATTTTCCATGTTATAAATATTGCATAACAAACACAATGCAGAAAGTTCACATGGACAAGGTTTCATAAATTAATTCAGCTAAAAAACGAAAAAAGTAACTAAATAGTTAAAATATGCAACTTCATTAACATCATCGTGGGCTAAAGACACTCACCATCACCTTAGTCATTAGAAGTAGTGATATGCATGATAAAGAAGCATGGAGACTGAATATGGTAAGGACCAAAATATTTTTTTGCTGATAGGAACACAGGATTATTTTTTCTTTCCTTTATTTTATTGGGGGATTCTTATTTTATTAAACTTCCTATGGAGGAACATATTTTGATAGCAATATTGTTCAGAGAAACAAAGGGTTAAATAAGATGATGTAATCATATCCTATGCCAAAAGAATTATAATATCTCACAATAATGTTACGATATGATCATATTCAAACATTGAAACTGACACTGACCAAAAGGGCCTGATTTTCAGAATTTATATTATCCAGAAATACTCTTCTATGCAATTTCTGTTGTTCAACTTGAGGATTCTTAGCCAGAACCTTGCGCATATCGGCGACAATGTTCTGCAAAAAGCATGAAAAAAATTTGTGAGGGATCAGTACAAGATAACTGTATCAATTTCTTTAAAGCATTTATCAATTGTAACTAAAACATTCCAAAATGATCCTCACATTAATTTTGTTGACATCCAAGTGACTGATGGCTAGGTGGGTTTTAATACGCCAGTGAGTTTTTTGAGTGAGATTTCTCACAACATTCATGGTAAACTTGTGGTTTGGAATGTGAACAGCTTCACGATCTTCACCTCTTACAATTGTTGGTGACCACCATCCCACATGCTTCCATACATAAATACAAATGTATTGATAATCGTGAACATATTAATAGAAACTTGACAATTCTATGATAGAAACTCTGAAATAAAGCACGTGATAAACTTAAAATTTTGAGAATTAACCAATAAATGGAGACCGTTTCATTCTTATTTGGTCACAAGGTGTAATTACAAACATTCGTATATATCATATATAAATGATGGCATCACAATCAGATATAATGTACTTTATTTAAATGAAGCTTGTCTTCCTCAAATACTAACCACTGGTGGTAAAATCTAATATCTGATGGTTAAATGAGTTCAACACTAACCTCAACTGTACCAGAAACTTCATAGCCTTCAATCTTAGTCTGAATCCATTCATTCACAACAAATGGCCGGGTTGCATGAATCATTGCACTTGAAAGGAAATTGGTGAATATCTAAAGATAACAATAAAACAAGGGGATTTAATTGGCGTTCAGAAAGGACTTTATAATACTGAGTTTCTCCATTGGAATTGGAGAGGACTAGCGAGGTAATGTTCAAGAAAAGAAAGAACAATTTGATTTACACCTCACGTCCAGCAAGTGTCAGCAAGACCGTCCCGAGCCCTCCTGCAGTGAGCCATTTTTGGGTTGAGAAACCCAACAACTCCATAAACAATGATACAGCTGCAACCCATACTGCAGTGTATACAGTTCTGCCAGCAAACTGGAAGCCCATCTGCAGAGTAGCAATAAAAAAATTTGTAGAATGAAAATAACTGCAAAATCTTCCAATCCAGGATGCATCAGTCTTTTATTCACGCATACATATTTTTCCTCTTTTCCTTTCTTTCTCATTCCGTGTCTTTTCCATCCCCTTAATTTCATAATTGTTTTATTTTTTTTATTTTTTGGTTGGAGTGTGGGGTGGGGTGCTGGGAACTTACATACACTTCGTTGAAGTTTATGCCAAGATCAACAACCATTGCAAAGGAAAAAATAATAATGAGTAAAATTAACGAAATACTGATTTGATGTGATATAGCCAAATAATCTGCTTCAAAAGCTGTTACTCACTGTTAGCACTAAAATCAGGATAGATTAGAAATTTACTTAATATTATATTTAGTAACTACTTCGTAGATGATAACACGATAACATTTTACTTGTGTATCTTGATTATTTTCAGGTAGAGAACAAAAATAGATTAATGATCACAACCTGATCATTTTAAGAGATTGGGAAAGGAAAGGAAGGCCTCAAATAAAAGGCAATAAAAGCAAGAAACTTGTTTGTATGCTATTAAATGAACGCTCAGTTGATTACATTTTGCTACCTGGAATCTTTACTTCAATCTATTAACAATAACAGCCAAAGCTGGGGAAGTCACAGCAAGAAACTATTTGGTGGCATTTATAAGTTCAAAATGACTTAATTGTAGCTCTCGACGCTTTTGCTGATAATCAAAATTAAAGAATAAGAACACTTGAAACGTAAAATTGATAGAGAAATCACATTGCTTGATGCAAAGTGTTGGAACGTACATTTCTAGTATCAGCGGGGCCATTTGTCTCCATGAAGAATTTCTGTGCTTGTTGAATTACACTACAAAAGACGATCCAAAAATTGCTCAGTCCTAAAGAGCTAATTGTTTCGTAAAAAACTAAATACAAATAATATGAGTGGATAAGTACATGGATTAAAAAACACATATAATTAAACAATGACACACATGACATAATAAGAAGTACAGTTCCTCTGTTTAAGATTCAGATTTATTAAAAAGAAAATAGGAAACAATTTAATTCAGAGAAATGAGTAGCATATAACAGTGAGCCTTATACATGCATCACAGTCAAAATGCCCAAGCAACTTGAGTGGCCACCTTTTCCCTAAATGGAAAAGGTTTATAAAAGTGTAAAAACTAAAGCTCATTAACATTATACTCTACACAAACATCTACTCCAAATTTTACAATTTTTCTCTTGTATGGTCGTAAATACTTTATATAGTTACTAATCTGTGTACTTTATGGACACAATCACAAGTCTAAACCAAGTATCTTTATGTGTGTTTGTGTGCATGCACATGATGCATGTATGTTAGGTTTTAAGCAGTATATTCCCATAAAAGGACAATGAAAACTAATAAAACATTCAGCCTGGATAAACATTGAGGCTTGACTTTGTGTGCAGAACCATTCCAAACAGAAAACATAACATTACTGACATGAAACACTACGTCACATTTAAATCAAACACAGTTCAAACAGGAAGCGTAGCCACTGCATAATGCAAGATAAATATCCAGACATTAATATCGGCTAAGTATTCTTTGTCAGCTCATCGTGTTTGGCAGATGAAATGTTGGAAATTTCACTCACCTTGATAAGCAATAAGCAAAAGCCAAAACTGTTGACAAGGATCTGACAAAATTAAGGAGACGCTGCTT
Organism: Fraxinus sp. D2006-0159; assembly: GCA_903798375.1. Classification (NCBI taxonomy): domain Eukaryota; kingdom Viridiplantae; phylum Streptophyta; class Magnoliopsida; order Lamiales; family Oleaceae; genus Fraxinus; species Fraxinus sp. D2006-0159. Next base: position 6,337 of record CAIGRQ010033626.1, on the reverse strand, counting down.
AACAACTTGACTAGCTTCTGTTGGAAGAACCATTGGATCCAATGCTCTGTAAGATATTCACTCTTCTTCAGTATGTTAGGAGTTATTTGATATGATACTATTGTTTCAGTCGGAAGCAATATGACCTGCAGATGAAGATTGCTCCAGTCCATAGCAGCAAAGGTTGAACGTAAGATGTCATAACATGATATGTGCTACTCCTTTTCCAACTACTATCACTCTTCTGTTGGATATTAAATTAATGAGATAATAGAGCTCAAATTGGCATATAACATCATGAACTGAACTATAGAGCAAACTGGAATTGGAAAGGCACATACATGAAGCAATAAGTTTCTGCTTTGACGCACAATTGGGCCAAGCCCCCATATTGCAAAAACAATGATACCAACTGCTGAAGCCAATTTGATAACGAGAGGACTTCCTTGAAAAGGATGAAATGATCTGCATAACAAAGCTATTAAGATTGCATGAAAAAGATAATAAATGGAAGCTATTAAAATAATGATCTGCAAAGCAAAGCTATAAAGCTTGCATGAAAAAGATAAGAAATGGAAGCTATAATAATATTGAATATGATATTCGGAGCTGCTCACTAAGACATTATACAATTTCAGAATGCCAAAATGTCAAAATATAGTACTGACAAGCATTTTGACTCAACTTATGCTTTCACGACACTTGTTTTGACCTCATTTATGATTCTATGAGGTAAGTATCTAGAGTTCTTCACACTCAGATGATACTTCAGCATACCCGAAAGCCAAACTGTCTGATTTCCCCTCTTAAAGCCTTAACTAACTAACTAACTCACAATTGGATTAATAATCTCACTACTCTCTTTTGTTCAAACCGACATTGCTTTCAAGACATCCCTTAATTCATCTAATTATGCATTATGCATTTCATAATGGGACGTGAGTTCTTTTTCATTTTAAACAATTATAAGGAATTTGCCTAGCTACGTTAGATTCCCTTATGACCTTAATGTGTCTTTCTTAACCAGTAAATTAGTGATTTTTTTTACTCATAACCACATCTAAAGCATGAAAGAAAAATTAAGGAATGTAGTTGGCACATGGAAGTAACAAAAGTTCAAAGCCACTAAATTACAAGGGTTGTAGAACATTTGTGAGTAGAAATTGAATCTCGGCAATATAACCCAGGATATGGGAAAATGCACTTTATAATTCAGGTAGGTAGTTCAATTTTATTTTTTAAAAAAAGGAGTAATTACCTTGCTAAAGTTAGAGTGGCATTCTTTACATAGGTAGCATCCCACGAGGGGCCTGGTTTTATTAATGAGCGACATTTGAACTGATGATATCTATACGGGACGGTGTACACTCGTTTGTGCCTAGTCTTCGAAAAATGTGCACTCCAAGAATTCTGTCTCTACAATGCAAAAAGGAAACATTGTCAACGTGTTCCTAGAACAAAGATTGAACATGTCAGAGCTTCAAGAATAAAAAGATGATGTAACCAGAAACTTATTTTGTTGTCATAAATAGCAACCAGAAAACAATACTCAACCTGGTCCGCATGCATCCAATATATAAATTACCAGAAAAGACTAATCAGCTTATAAAAAATGCCCATCACGACAATTTCAATTTTTCTTTACTTCTTGTAATTACTACCCCACCCCCTAACCCCGGAGCAGATGGACACAGGGAAAGTCCAGAAGGATATTCAGTATTTCAGAAGACCAATTGGGATACAAACAATGAAAGTAAGAGCAGTGCCTTCCTTTCTTTGTTTGTTTTTATTTGTGACGCAAGGAAAGCTACTCCATCTGCAACCTATTTTTTGGTCCCTGCTTTACATTCTAGAAGAGTTGATTGCAAAATACAATATGCTATATAAATGACAGAAAGTTAAAGAACATTGCAACCAATAAATGAAACATTGCAGCCTACCTCAAGATTATTTTGAGACAGCTAGAGTTAACACAATGTCTATTCTAATCTAACTAGAAGACTGTCAGGTATGAATCGAATAAAAACTAAGAACATCTTAAGATTTAAATGGGAAGTTGTAAGGAATCGTGTATGAAAATGACAAGATTCATCTTTCTCCTACCATACCAGTGAAAATGTTGATAGATTAGTGTCCAAGAAACATAATTTGCCTTCTCGCGTTGCATTCTGCAGTTAGTCATATGATAGTGCAGTCAGCAATGAGAGAAAACATTAGTTACTTGAGTTAAACCATGAATGATTCAAACATTGACATTTTTACCTGAAATATTTTGCCGCGTTCGTGGTTCTTGCAAATTCCCAATTGAAGGGACAGTTGCAAAGAACCAGAAACAGCCATTATTAGATGAAAGTACGTTTCTCAGTGAGGTAGGCAGCAAAAGATGATGACGCTACTCAGCAGAAGTCTTCATAAACTTCAATTGGATAATGGCATGAGACTGGTTAAAACCGACAGTCTTGCTATTATTAATGCATGTTGTAGAAAAATAAAACTATTAGAGTTGCCATTCATTAATCATCACCTGAAGCTACAATGAGATAGAAATTCAAACACAGAATGTCAAAATAAAGTAATGATGTGAAAAATGAAGCCCAAAAAACTATCAAGGGGTGAAAATTGAATTTGCTTTCAACTAGTAACTATGAATCCAAATAAACAGTGTTTTGAAAACCAGACCAACCAGGCTGGTCCAAACAGGAAAACCAGGAACCGGTTATAGCCTCAGAAGACGATGGTAAAAAGCTGGGATGAAATCTTATGAACTGGCTGGTTCAACCGGTAGGCAGTAACCAATCAGCTGGTTTTTCCTGTTGTTGTTTTTAGAATACAAAAAAAGAAAGAAAAAGGAAGAAATTTTTTTGTTAAGGAGCAATTCAGCTTTGACGTAAATGATTATGTGTTTTATGAATATCATTGACATCATATAACTTTAATGTTTGGTTTTGATAAAAAGGTGGTTTGTATATTAATTAAAGATAAACTTATTACATTTCTACCTCCAGTTCGATATTGGCCTTTCGAAATTGATCTGAAAGATATCGAAGCCAACTTCCATTTTTGTCAACCAATAAATATTCACAACCATTGAAATTGACAGTGCCGAAACAGCTTAAGGGTAATGATTGGCATAAAAAGGTACAATTCTCAAAAAATCCCAAAGATGTTGCAACTGTAAAAGGAGGACTGCCAAACCACAAGCGTTTTATCAGAAAACCATTTAAAAATGTAATTGAAGTTCGCTAATACCAAATATAATCCCTCCTAAAAACGAAAAAGGGGCATTCAGGAGTAACTTATACTACGAGTTTTTCTTTTCAAAGATCCACGTCCAATAAAAAACTAAATCGAATAGCCGAGAAATTACTAGCCCTAGTGCACTTTCACGTGAAATCATAAAAGAAAGTTTTTATACTCGAAAATTAGTAATTAATATCGACGCCGGTAAAATTATTTATATAAAAAGGAAGCAGCACTTTAAATTCATATTAATTCACAACAATCAAGTTGAAATGATACGAGACGAAGTGTTCTTACCTGAAATAGACTGCTGCAAACGGATAACACGAAACGAAGGTTCGTCTGGGGGTGGGGTGTCTTAGAATTTTGTTGGGAGGGGGTGGTGCTGCCGCCGCCGCCACCCACCGCAGCCGAAAAAAGATAATTGGTTGGAGCACGTGGCGATGCTGTTCAACGCATATAAGGGACCACGGTTGGGGGACTTGCGGTTATCTTTTCTTGAATTAAGCTCACGTTTGATCCACGTTTTTTTTTTTGAGGACTCTTTTTTTTTTTCCCCGAAATTCGATCTTTTAATACTCAATTTCGACTGTACATTCTTTAATAAAATCATAATATACGCAAATTCAAAAAATTTCTTTATTTTTAACAACATATTTTTCATCACATCACATCATATCATAAAATGTATTTTCTTCTCAATAATGTGCATCAAACATCTACTAAATAATAATAATAATAGAAATTAATTAAGGAAAAATGAATTAGCAAAATACAAATAAAAGAATGAATTTCGTTGTTGTTTTAATTATTATGCCCAAGTTTGGACTTCATTTTCTAAAAAAAAATCATTTTTTTTTTAAAATTCATTTTTAATGATACATTCTCACATAAAATAATTTTACATATAAATTTGAAATTGTTCTTTATTGTTTAACTATACATTCTCCAAAAAATCACTACTTCAAAATACAATTTTCCAAGTTAAAAAGAAAAATTAAAATGACATTATGATTGCAATTTATTTAGATATATTTGTTCTTTCAAATAGAAATAACAATAACTCAATATAATGGAATAATAATAATAACGGTATAATTCAAAATTATATCGGAGAACTCAAATCTAACGTTAGAATTATTTGATCAACTTTGCTATAAGTACAGGGATTCAAATCCCTGTACTTACAGCACACTCACATTCATTGGAGGAAAAAAAAAAAAAATTTGCAATATTTTATACATGGGGTCCACTGTGTGTGAGGGGGAATTCAAAAATCTGGTAAAAATCTGGCAAATTTCTTCTGTACTTGAAGAATTATTGTTATTTGATACTATTGTTTAATCAATTTCATAAAATATAGTTTGATTTTTAACATAGCAATTTCTTAACATAATATTATGGATTAGAATATTCACAATTTTGAAAAATTTACATTATGTTCCTGAAACAAGATTTCAATCATACATTTCTCCATTTGAAACTATAGTATTTGTCATAATTAGAAGGGTAAATTAACCTTTCACATATCCTTCAACATTGAGATTTTGGATCTATAATCTATTTAAACATGTAAATTTAAGTTTTCAATGACGAAATCATTACTACTTCCATCCCGTAAAGATATAATTATTTATATTTTCACATATATTAAGAAAATGTAATTAACATAGTTGAAAATATAAATGTTTCTTACCTTTTTCCTAATATACCCGTAATATTGAATAATAATTTAAACAAGATTAGTTAATATTTGTTAATAACAAAGTACATTAAGGACTTGTTTGAGTCCCATTTTTGTACAAAAAAAAAAAAGAATTTTTGTATAGCGTATTGATGAGAAATGTTTTAGTTCAAAAATAGAGAAAATTGTAATATTATTTTATTGAATGGTTAAAATACTATTCAAGAATTTTTATTTTTCCAAAAATGGGGCTCAAACAAGGGCTAAATAGGGATATATTAGAAAATTAAAAAATATATATACTTTCAATAAAAAAAAGTGACCAATAATTTAAGACATACCAAAAAAGAAATCAAAACATATGGATGTATGTAGCATTTTAGATTAGGGACACCAACATTACCTTAACTTTCCTTAACCATCTGAATATTTTTATTCAATTTAACTTTTATGTTTTTTTTAATTAAATCATATTTTTAAAATTAGAATGAAATAGTAAATGAAGATTTAAGCCACCCTGCTTCCTATTCGTCCCGATCCCTATGCCTGCCCACCTCTCAAAACTTCTCAACCTCACCATGTCATTTTGTCATTCCTAATTTGGAACATTAAAATCACACGATTTTAGGTGAATTGGAGATAAATTTAAGTTGTTTGACATTTATTTTTTTCCCTATACTCAAGAATCATGTGAAAGTCGCGTACAATTTTATATCCTCATTGATGGTTTCGATCACTTGGAGACTTAAGTTCACTAGTTTAAAAAGATTGGAGACCTGAAATTTCAATTTTTAAATTGGGAATTCAAAACTAAACGCAAAAGGTTGGGAAGTTGCTATGGGTTAATTGTTTAAAAAATAATTGAGCACTGAGTCCATCACCAAAAATCAGTATTCTAAAAGGCACGTCTAGGCGGCCTTGACGTGAAGCGTGACCAAAACGTCAAGTTAAGTGGGTTGGCTTCTTATTTAGCGGTCAANAACGCAAAAGGTTGGGAAGTTGCTATGGGTTAATTGTTTAAAAAATAATTGAGCACTGAGTCCATCACCAAAAATCAGTATTCTAAAAGGCACGTCTAGGCGGCCTTGACGTGAAGCGTGACCAAAACGTCAAGTTAAGTGGGTTGGCTTCTTATTTAGCGGTCAACGACAATTGTTGACCACTACATGCGCGCATTTTTTTTTTACTACAATTCTTTGAAGTTAAAATTATTAAATGCTAATTTCTTCAGTTTGTCTTAACTTAAAATTAAAACAACCATTTGAACACAAAAGACAAGTGACTAATGAATTATATTTACGACAGATAATTTCTTATGATGATTATGTTGGGGGTGGAAAATGATATAAGAGAGCCCGACGAAGAGGATTTTGTATCAGAAAACTCGGATGAGGAATTAGATGAAGAAGATATTACTGAATTGGAATCCGATAA
>CAIGRQ010033543.1:0-12919 GCA_903798375.1 Fraxinus sp. D2006-0159 | reverse complement strand
ATCAAAGATGAGACAAATATAAGAGAGATTTATTTTTTTCCATTGTCCTTATTCTTTCTTCGTCTAAACTTTCGATACATGAAAATCCAACTATGAATTAACAGTGATGACTTAGTATATATGAAAATTCAATTTTTGATACCATGACCAACAAAATATTTGAAAATAACGTTATTATCTTGAGAGGAAATGGATTGGATTAATACATATGAAAAATTAAGTTTAAATCAATCCAATTGATGTATTTAAGGTATTTTGAAAATATGAAGTCACAATATCTTATTTGAGCAATTGATTAGATGCATACGTGTATATTTTTGAAAATTTAAATATACGAATTCAAACTTTGTATCCAAACATGGTCTTAATCTTGCATTCAATTCATTTTTTTTAAAATCAATTTAATTGATACATCCAAGGTGTTTGCGAAAAATGAGAATGTGAAAAAGTGACATTTCTATAAAAAGTCGCAGTATTTCATTGAAGCAATTAATTTAATGCAAACATGTTTACGAAAATGAGAATGTGAAAAAATGAAATTTTGTAACTTTTCTATTAAAAGTCACAGTATCTATTAGCAATAAACTAGATACACACGTGTGTGTTTTTTGAAATTTAAATATACGAATTCAAACCTTATTTTGATCTTGCATTCGCTTCATATTTATTTGAATCAATTCAATTGCTGTATTCAAGGTGTTTGCAAAAAAAAGAATGTGATATGAAAAAGTCACAGTATCTCATTTGAGCAATTAATTAGATTTATCTTATTGGAGCAATTAACTAGATGTATACGTGTATATTTTTGAAAATTTAAATATATAAATTCAAACATTGTTTTAATCTTGAATTCAATTCATATTTCTTCAAATCAATTCAATTGATGCATCAAAAGTATTTGCAAAAATGAGAATGTGAAAAAGTGACATTTTGTTACTTTTCTACAAAAACTCGTAGTATCTCATTGGAGGAATTAACTATATATACAAGTGTATTTTTGAAAATTTAAATATACGAATTTAAACCTTATTTTAATCAATTCATATTTATTTGAATCAATTCGATTGATGCATCCAAGGTGTTTACGAAAATGAGAATGTGAAAAAGTGACATTTTGTTACTTTTCTATGAAAAGTCGTAGTATTTTATTAGAGCAATTAACTAGATGCATACGTGTGTATTTTTGAAAATTTAAATATACAAATTCAAAAATTGTTTTAATCTTGCGTTCAATTCATATTTTTTAAAATCAATTCAATTGATGCATCCAATATTTTTGCGAAAAAAGGAAAGTTAAAAAGTTGTAATATCTCATTTGAGCAATTAATTAGATGTATATGTGTGTTTTTAAAAATTTAAATGTACGAATTCAAATCTTGCATTCAATTCATATTTCTTAGAATTAATTCAATTTATGTGTTTATGAAAATGAGAATGTGGATAAGTGACATCTCTAAAAAAAAGTCGTAGTATCTCATGAGAGCAATTAACTAGATGCATACGTGTGTGTTTTTTTAAAAATTTAAATATATGAATTCAAAAATTTTATTTTAATTTTGCATTCAATTCATATTTCTTTGAATCAATTCAATTGATGCATCTAATATGTTTGCAAAAATGAGAATGTGAAAATGTGATATTCCGTAAAGTTTAGGCTATTATAACTTAACTTTTTTGCTGTGATGATGGTAAGTAAACAACTTGACCAAGTTGATATTTCAGTGTGTAGAGTTCAATACTTCAATTTTGCCCAATATACACTGGAACACTTGATGGAACCACATAACATAACCGTGTAATTCGAGGGGCTTTAACGGCCTAGCTGTTTGTAAACTGAATTCCATCTTCGAAAACATGAGAAAGTTTTAAATTTTATTTTATTTCATGGATAAGATATTATTCGTTTCTTCATCTTCGGCTAAATTATCATCTCTTAAAAGTCCATCCACTTCCTTCCCGGCACTAATATAGGATTTGAGTAAGGCATGATACATTTGCCTATTTAATGGTATAACAGATCTCAACAAATTTATAATTTTTTCAATGCCCTCGTAACAGTCTTTCTTGCTAGAGATGGCAAAAAAACTCGTCCCGCCCCGTCCTGATGGGTTGGCAGGGCGGCGAGGGTGCCCCGCCCCGACCTGCCCAGCCTAAAAAAAAAAAAAAAAATTGAACATAATTTGTTTAATTTTGGACATTATTTGTTTTCATTGTTTGGCTTGGATATTAATTTAGTTATTTTAAGTATTGTTTACTTTGGATTATAAAATTTTGAATTTGTATTTAATTGAAAATTTTTTATTTTAAAAAAAATAATAATAAAATAAAATCTAAATGGAGCATTAAACGGGGCAAAAATCCTTTGACGGNAAAAAAAAAAAAAAATTGAACATAATTTGTTTAATTTTGGACATTATTTGTTTTCATTGTTTGGCTTGGATATTAATTTAGTTATTTTAAGTATTGTTTACTTTGGATTATAAAATTTTGAATTTGTATTTAATTGAAAATTTTTTATTTTAAAAAAAATAATAATAAAATAAAATCTAAATGGAGCATTAAACGGGGCAAAAATCCTTTGACGGGGCGGGGCACGAACCCGCCCCGTTGCCATCACTATTTCTTGCCCACCAAAATTAGTATCTTATAAGGACATTGTGATAAGATCTTACTCTCTTTGCTCCCGTCGGGCAAAGAAAGAGCAACATTCATGGATCTCAAAGCATTTTCACTAGAAATCTGCGTAGTACATAACAATAATCAGATGCTGAGCAAATAAATATCGAATAAGTTTCCCAATTATTCTAGAGAGAGAGAGAGAGAGAGAGAGGAATATAGAGAGACTAAATAGAGAATAAGTATAAAATAAGAGTACTTGGGTTTAATTTTAAAATTAATGAAAATATACAGTATTTTATACTTTGTCATCACTTTTAAAATGATTTTTCAAAACACCCTTATAAATAGGGAATATAGTCTAATTTTCTCTTAAATTTATTAAATGGTTTGGGCTACTAATAAAAGCAAGTGGTTGAACATTGAGGGTTTTTAAGGAGAGCGAGTCATTCATCGACTTAGCTCACCTTCGAGGGAGCCGTGGATGCAAGCCGAACAACAAATTTTTCGTGAGTCACTCGTCAACTCACACATGTTTGCTAATGAGCTCATCGATTTGAGAGCCGACAAACCATACTGAATGAAATCTATTTTTCTTTTATTATTAAAGAATGACGAGTCGAGAGCCAAGTGTGATGATGGTAAGCGAATTGAACGGCTCACCTCATTTAACCTCCTAATGCACCAGGTCAATATGTAAGGACCATTTTCCAATTATTAAAATATTAAATCATAGTACCTGTTTGAGCTACATTAAAATTTTCGTTTTCATTCTTTTACTCATTTTTAACCACACATTTTTTAATAAAATAATCTTTTCTATCAGATGAATAATTTTTCTTTCTTTTTTAACTATATATTTTTTATCAATTTACTATTTCGAAATATATTGTTTTAAAATAATGTGGCTAAACCCATAGTAAGATACCTCATTAGTACTTCACGTGACACCGTGTCAATCATCTTTTATTAAAACACTTTTGAAGGTTCCTCTTGATGAAATAAGAGCCGCTGGCTGTATTATCACTCTCTATTTCTCACACTCACAGTCACAGGTCCACTTCCCCAGCTCTCCTGATCCACTCTCTGAAAGAGATCACAGGGTACCCCAACCCCAACTCGAATGGGCCCACCTCGAGGAGGAAGGCTTTAACATCAAAAACCCCAAAACACACAAGTTCGTTAAATGGAATAAGTCTGTAATGGCTGGATCTGAGCTACAGAGACAATGAAGATAAATGTAGAAAAGATCAACACATCCGCTCAAGGAATCCCACTGCCCAAAGCAACACTCACTCCGTCGACAAAATCAGATCCGTCTCACAACCCTACTTGTCGAAGTAAGCCGCCTCATCGGAAAATCAAAGCTTCTGGCACCGGAGTTCGGTTAAGGAAGGAAGTCGGATTACCATCTGGGAAAAGGAACAGCCGCCCGGAGACACCTTTGCTCAGATGGAAGTTTGACGAAGATAAGGACAACGATGCTTCCACTAAAGAGGAGAAATCGTCAGCTGAAGTTGGACGGAAAAGTGGCAGGAGAGTTAGGGTTAATGTCTCGGCTAGGAAACTTGCTGCCGGACTCTGGCGGCTTCAGTTGCCGAAGTTTCAGATTGATGGTGGCCAAAGGTTAGGGTTTCAGGTACTGCCCATTCAAATTTCAAAAAGACACTTTTCAGAGCTTTTCACATCGTTTCATGTATACTTTTATTTATTTATTTTGCGTTCATAATTAGATTGTATTTAAGATGGATCTTGTGTACTACTTTTCCTCGATCAATTTGGAAGGTGTTTTAATGCATTGATTTTGCTTATGTTAATTAAGAACTTAAAATAAGCAGAAAAAGACAAGTACAAATTACGGTTGAATTGCAGTCCTGTTAATTTCAATTTCATCTAAATTATTGATTCCCAGTAGGAGAATCCTTGGGCATTCTTATTGTTGCATTTGCCTTTAATAGCAGTATTGAATTTGCACATAATATTTGTTCTTTATTTGAGGTGTGTGATAGCACTTTGGGGACCATAATCTTTTTCCTTTATATGGTACTACTGCTACATGTCATCTGTACATGGATCGATTTCTGCTGTTTTAATGTATTTTAAGTCTACAGCTGGTAGGTATGGTTTTGAAGTCCATTAAAGTTTTTCTTTGCCAGTTCCTGGCAATTATGATTCTTTACACTGGTTGTTTCGTTTTTGCAGTCTGGAGGTGCTCATGTTGGGGTGGTCCCTGTCACCGTTCATGGTCATCATATTAGTAAATCACTTAATTCTTCTGGAAAGGATCTGGTACATAGTCCGCATTCTGTGTCTGGCCCAAGAAATGGGCTTTCATTTAAGGTACGTCTTTTTTCTGATAGATATATGGAGTGTTTTGTTATTCCAAAATGACTATGATCTAAACTGCTGGCGACCTTATCTTGTATAATGTGATTCGCTCGGCACCATGTTAGATGCTTGCTTATATTTTCTGTACAGCCTTTTTCATCCGTACAATTTTTGCTTATCTGAACTTAGACATATTCATATTTACTTGTAGTTTGAGCCCTCTTTTCAATTTTCAAATTCTGCAATGGAGGGGGCTACAAAGTGGGATCCTGTTGGCTGGAAGGCATCGGATGAAATAAAGAAAATATTTGGCCAGCCGAAACACCTTGACCAACAAGCAAGTGCTGCTCCAGTAATATCTGCACTTGAGGCAGAACTTGAGCAGGCTCGAGCCAGAATCAATGAACTCAAGAATCAGCGCCGGTCTTCGAAAAAAAAACTCGAGCATTTCTTGAAAAAACTCAGCGAGGAAAGGGCTGCATGGCGTAGCCGAGAACATGAGAAAATTTGTGCAATTATAGATGACATAAAAGCTGACTCGAGCAGAGAGAAGAAAAACCGCCAAAGGCTGGAAATAGTGAATTCTAAGTTGCACAATGAGCTAGCTGATGCCAAGTTATCAGCTAAGCGCTATGTGCATGATTATGAGAAAGAGAGAAAGGCCAGAGAGTTGATAGAGGAAGTCTGTGATGAACTAGCCAAGGAAATTGGAGAGGACAAAGCTGAAGTCGAAGCACTGAGAAGAGAATCGATGAAAGTCCTAGAGGAGGTGGAAGAAGAGAGGAAGATGTTGCAGATGGCCGAGGTCTGGCGCGAAGAACGAGTCCAGATGAAGCTAGTTGATGTAAAGGTGATGCTTGAAGAGAAGTATTCTCAGATGAACATGTTAATAGCAGAACTCAAATCCTTCCTAAATTCTCGAAGCTCAAACCCAAATGCAGAGGAGATGAAGAAGGCAGAGTTCCTTCAACAGGCAGCTGCCTCTGTGAATATACAAGACATCCGGGATTTCACTTATGAACCCCCAAATCCGGATGACATGTTTTCTGTCTTTGAAGATGTTAATTTTAGCGAACCCAATGAGAGGGAGATCGAACCATGTGAGATAAATCCATGTGTTCAGTACAGTCCAGCTAGCCACGCCTCCAAAATTCATACAGTGAGTCCTGAATTGAATACGTTCAATAAAGACAATAATGCTAATAGACATTCTAATGCATACCTCGACCGAAGTGGTGAATTAGAAGAAGACACAAGTGAATGGGAAACGGTGAGCCGTCTTGAAGATCAGGGTTCAAGTTATTCCCCAGATGGAAGCGATCCCTCGATCAATAAAATTTTTCGTCCAAGTAATATTTCAAGACGTGGAAATGAGTGGGATGAAAATGAGGGCGAGGAAACGCCAATCACTGAAATTAGTGAAGTCTGCTCTATGCCCGCACGGCATCCGAAAAAGGTATCTTCCATATCCAGGCTCTGGAGATCATGCCCGAGCAATGGTGGTGACAATTACAAGTTCATTTCAGTCGAGGGAATAAATGGAAGGCTTTCAAATGGCAGGCTTTCTAATGGGGCTGCCACGTCTTCAGATTGTGGTTCGGTTAAAGATGGGTTTAATCCCCAAGATTTGGTTGGACAATGGAGCTCGCCTGAATCGGGGAATCCAAATATAACGCGAGGGATGAAAGGATGCATTGAATGGCCACGTAGTGCTCAGAAGAGTAGTTTGAAAGCGAAACTTTTGGAGGCGAGGATGGAAAGTAAAAAAATCCAGTTGCGCCAGGTCTTAAAGCAAAAAATTTAAAAAAAAAACAGCAAACTCTGCATGCCTAGAGCCTGCTCAGCAGACTGACCGGCAAGCCAGGTTTCAATCTCCAACCATGAAAATCTATTCTTCTGGCTGAAACTACTCATATCGTATGAAAAACCCTTGAATAGATAGATGCATACGATAAATGTAGTGGAATTGTGTTTTCTGGTTCTCTGTTCCTTCTTGTAACCAGGATTGATAATGATGCCATTCCATAATCTAAACAAATCCAAGAACGTGATTGAGCCGGTGGGAAAATCGACGTAGATCTTTATTTTTATTTATTCAGATAATTTAGCATCCATTTTGTAGATGATCAGCTTAGTGTACTATTTGTAATGCAATGTTTTACAGGTAAATTATCAGTGACTTCAAAGTGGAACTTCGCTGCTTCTGCGTATTATAGTCTTAATTGCTCTTTGATTATTTTATTTTTCACAAAGAGAATGAAAGCTGGCCTGATGGAGAACTGCATTATAAATTACTGCCCCACAGCTATCATGGTCCAAAAACGATTTCCGATGGTTACTTAGGCAGTGTATTTACATACGATGCTGTATAGGTGTAAAGTGGCTCGAGTTAGGTTAGCTCGTGCAAAAAAGTTCGAGGCCCTGTGGGTAAAAGGAAGATGACTAGTTTTCTTGCGCTTACTTAGGGCTCGTTCGGTATAGATTAAAATTGGATTAAAATTGAAAAATTAATCGTTATTGTTGATTTTTATTAAACGAGTGAGATTCAATAATGACTATATTTTCAATTTTAATTGGATTTAATCTCTATCGCAAACGTTCTTATTATGATTTTTATTAGTAATATTAATAAATAAAACTTCAGTAAATTTAATTTGATGACAGAGAATTTGTCCATAAATAATCTAACTAAAAAATATATATTAATATTCATAAAATTCTTTGGCGAGAATAAAATAAAAATTGTAATACTATTTATAAAGATTTTGAATACGGCACCAAGTTATTTGAACATCCTTCAAGTAATATCATAAAACTGTGACTACAAGAAGATGGTACAATGATTTGAATAGAACATTTCTTCTGAATTTCCCTTAGACTTGATTTTTGTCCTGCATTTTATCAAACACCTTCTCTACATATCGGGCACGTCCCGTTCCGGATTAGCCATTCGTCTATGCAGTGTAGGTGGAAGGAATGTCTACATCCTGCTAGCATCCTTGCACAGTCTCCATTCTCAAAATCCTACATATAAGAGAGAGAGAGAGAGAGAAATAATTAATACAGGAACTCAACCTACATTGATAAATCATGTTAGAAAACTACATCCTAATTCAACTTTTAGAATTTGTTTGACAGGACTTGCTTTTAACTTTTACTTTTTGTAAAAGAACCTTTTGAGGAAACTATTTGACTTAAGTCAACAAAGTTCTTTCAGTTACACAAAGCACTTTAAAAAAATTATCTAAATATATTCGAAATAATTTCTTAACCTCTGAGGTGGCTTTGACTTTTCAAAAACTCTGCCCAAGAGATCCTTACAAGCTGACCAAAAAGAAGAAGCACAAACAAACCTGTAAACAAATAGTACAATTTATCCCATGAGATGATTTCGTTCTCTCTGTTGAACAGTATTTGTAACTTGGCAGCTTCTTGATCACATCTAGTGATAATCCTCTGGTAGAATTGACCTCAAGAATGTCTGAAATTTCACTTAAATTTGTTTCCATTGTGCTAATCTGGCATTAAAGGTTTTTCATTAATTAGTAACACTTGGCTAACAAATTAATGGCCAAGGAATGAAATAAAGCTATGTAAGAATAGATAAGAAAGTAGTTACCTGCCATTGACAAGCTTTTAAAACTGCAGAACTCAGCCATTCCATAAATATTTTCCCATTTAGTAGACTACATATTAGAGCTACCTGAAAAATTATCCCACAATGTTCATCCATCACTCTTGGCTCTTGCTAGATACAATCATAATAGATTAAAAATATACATGCATTAAGTCCTTGTTTGGTATAGCTTAATAAGTTGCTAAAAAGTCGAGGTTAAAGTAAATAATTAATTTCAATCATGCATTTCGTGGGACTTTTCAAGCACAGATTTTTTCATCAAAAGCGTTGTCAAACCATCCCTAAGTCCAATAGGGATCCAAAGTTGTAGATTCTCTCGCCTTTTATTGCATTAGAAGTAAAGGATGTGAATAAATAGTGTTCATTAAGAAACACAAAACAAGGTTATGTTTCGTATGATATGTACTGGACAGGGCTCGAGAAGATTAAGAACGAAGATGTGCATATGACAAAATATATAGTAACATGTTTTATCACTCGTGCAAAGTCGAGCTTATCAAATATGCCATGATATGCGTAATAGGGTTTACAATCCACAAAACAATACGTCACCTTGGAAAATGGCTCTCCATCAAGTATGAGTTCCATCAGTTGAAGTGCTGCAATGACCCCTGCCATAGCACCAACACCAGCCCCGCGTAAAAAACCCGTCTCAGTTGTCTGCCCTTTTATTGCTCCTGCAATTATTCCAACTGCAACTCCACCTACATGTATATATGCTCAGACAACAAGTCATCAACACATGTTCTGATTCTGATACTATGTTGAACCAATGATACTTTGCGTATTGTATTTAGAAATTGATGATGGAAGAAAATACACGTACATACCTAAAGCCAAAACGCATGCAAGTAGAGCCACCGCAGTTTTCCTCAACAAAGTCGACAGAGAATCGGTAGTAAGCAGAGAAAAAGAGCTAGAGAACCACATCTTCATTATCGAGTCGATCACACAAAATCAAACCCAACGTGCACAAACAAATGTGTATGAAAAAACTAATCTGGTAAACTTGAAGAACTCTTGGAAATGTGGAACTAGAATTTATAGGAAAAGAAGCAAAAAATGAGCATTTAAGTTCTCCTGCATGTGTAGTCACTGTCTCATAGACATTAAAGATTTAAATCTGTACTTTCTTCCTCAAGAGGCCAATGGGAAATAGTTTCGGGGTTAAAGAATGGATATGGGGTGACCCAGATGAGGGGTCCATTTCGATTTGGGTGTTGCACACTTGCACTGAATGCCCATGCCTCACTCGGAGTTTCTAGGTGGACCTTATTGCAATAAAAAATTGTGCATGTTTCGCTACCAAAAGAAAGTTCCGGTAGATTGACACTCGGAATAAAATTTTATTCTTGTTGTTTTCGCACTGTCCGTAAATGGAAAATTTAATCATATGGTTTGAAATTTGTTCTCATTTTGTTGTTGGACGGTAGTTGATTTTGATTCTGATATTTGTATCAAATTAAAATTTGAGTTACTTTTTTAGTAATCATGTTTAAAGTCAACTTTAATAGTAATATAATAATTGCCATCTAGAGACTTCAAAAAATATCGTACACAAAATGACATGCACAATAAAGTTCAAATTGAGTAATACCCAAATATTAAAATTAAATGAAAAGCATCGTGCCAGCCTGGCATATTGAAACTATGGCCAAGGCTGGCCCGATCATAGGGCCGAATAGGGCCTGAGTTTCGACGGTTGAACCATCCCTTTGACGCTCATACAATAAATCTTCATTGGATTTATAAATACAGTGTAGATGACTCAAAATGATATGTTAAATGAAAGATGAAATCACATTACTCATATAAGATTCATCGTCAAGATCACAAAGATAATGCAATAAAGAATAATACTATAATAAAAATTTAATATTGTCCAATATTATACGTTTTAATTTACGAAAAGTAAATGAGGAAGTGACCCCAATAAGTCGTGAGTTATAATTAATATTTATTATTTAATCTGTGTTATTGGGCAGCTACTTCGGCTTGTGATTGGCTTGTATGATGAAAGAATAATAAATGACAATGCATAAAACTAGGTGCTGCAGCCTGGAACACGGATTTCAGCTTCTGCTTCTGCGGGCTGCTGACTGGGAAAATGTAGGAAATTGCATTAAGAAATTGGACTAAATTTATTTATGGCAGAAATATTTTGCACGTCTATTAAACATAAAAAAAAAAAGAAATTTATTAACAAATTAATATTCGTGCATACTATCGATCTGTTAGCATCGATCTTGAAGCCTCTGACTTTCAAAATTTAAATGAAAGTATAACGAATACTTTTTGCCCTTCATGCAAAATTCATCTCTTCATTTTCAGTTATTTAACGCGCAAAATTTTAACCTAAAATGACTTCGCATACTTCGATAAGAGAGAATGAATTATATAATTATATTTATGACAAGCATAAACTTATCAAGTGGAATTATTGTAAAGTTAAGATTTTTTTTTTTTAAAAAAGCAATATTTTCATATATTCAATTTGTTGAATTAGGGATACATGAATAAAGAACATAATTAAATTCAAATTTATTTATTTTAGGTACCAAAATATGAAAAATTGATCATCAAGTTCATCAATTATTTTATTTAATATTTTCGAATTTAAAAAAGGCGTGAAATATGAACAATGTTTGAGTTGATTTACTATCCTTGAATATTTTATGCATTTTTCTTGTAGATGTTGACTCCTTTTTGTGAAGAAGCTCTTAGACATTAAACATATCTCTTCCTATCACATCGATTTAAATGCAAAAAATAATTGAAGATCAATTCAGAGTAATACATTGAATTCGACAGTTTCTTCATTATTGTATAAAAACATTTGTGAAACCTCTAGATTTTGTATGATTTCTAGTAGTGATATTTTCTAGACTAATAATAAATTTTGAGAAATGACAAAAATGTCACAATTAATTGCATTGTCAATTTGAAATAAATAGAGAATTTTATTGCTTAATTTTTAACTTTACATTCTTCGACTAATATGTTTCCTCGCTTAAGACATTATTAGAATCGAGCATACTCTTGTATATTTTGTCTAAAAGACCCACTAGTCTTTTAATTAAAGTTAATACACTTAGAAAAACATGCTCTTGGTCTTAGAAAGAAATCTTTTTAATTGATTACAATTAAAAATAAGTAAGATTAACCTTGTTTTCTTAAAAATGTGAAAAATTCTAATGCGAAAACTGTTTACAAATCCCTCCACGATTTCAAGGATCTAAAAAAAAAAAAACATCTATACGATCTTTTTGTAATTCTAGTTCTTGTGTAATTAGTTTATGATTGTATAAAGAATTTTTAAATAATGTCGATTTTAGATATTATATTTATACCGGAGTTAATACAATTCAAGGTAACATACGAGATTAGTACAAAGTGGTGGAGGACGTAGGAGGGTCAATTGAGGCCCCTGTGGGCTTGGCGACCAGGCTGCAACGTGCAAGTAAAACCTGCATGCTGCCCACTAGCTCAAGGTGGCCGTCCCCGATACTAATTACTAATTCAGATCTTTCCTTAATTCAATTAGTCCACGCTTGTGAATTTTTATCAATCATGTCAATTGGCTATAAACATTTGAGGATATTGTAGCACTAATTTCGAACATTTCATGATTCAATATAGAGTCGAAGTCAGGAATTAATTAAAAAATCTTTTAGTTTGAATTAATGTCACATAATTTTATTTTATTTCACATATTCTCTAGGAAAAATATTAATTGGACTGGAGTTAGTATATCTCACACCAGTCCCCCTGAATCCGCTCCTGATTCAATGGAGCTGGAAATTGCAGCATATTAAGTGGGTTGGTTTTATATGAATGAAATAAAATAGTTTGGGTTTATAAAGAAATTATTTTTTGTGTGAAATTATGAAGTCATCGTGTTTTCGAAATTTGAATTAATTAAATATTGTCATATTTTTAGTAGTTAAATATTGTTCCTTCCGAGGCAATTAATAATCAGAATTCCTGGAATGGTGTTTTCCAATAGGCATTGCTTGCCTAGAAATCACAAATGATCCGTTTGATTGTAAAAGTGAAATTTGAGTGGAAATAAAATGAATAAAATGGAATTGAATTGCTTAAAATTTGTTTTACTGGGAATTGTAATTAATTGTGTATGATTGGTATAATTTTTCACCTGAAAAATGTTAAAAGTTTGGTGTTCGTTTGACTTTATTTTTCATGAAAATTGTCTACTAAAGTGATAAATTTTTTAACCACTGGGTCTAACATTTGTTCCAATTTCCCAAAAAAAAAATAAAATTTATCATACCGAATATCATTTGTTTGGCTTTGTTTGCATAAAAATTGTCAATAAAA
>CAIGRQ010033522.1:0-13202 GCA_903798375.1 Fraxinus sp. D2006-0159 | reverse complement strand
TTTAGTATTACTTGTGTGCAATAGCTTATTTTTAACTAATGAATTATTTCTAGCTTTTATAAAAATATTCTTTTAAAAAACTTTTGTCCAACATTAAACTTTATTTTATAGATCTAAATAATTAGTGAAAAATAAATTAAAAATTTTAATTTTGTTCCTAAAAAAAACTTATACTTTATATTTTTTTTATAAGTTTTTATGCAATGACCCACCGATTGAACCATCGGGTTACCGGTTGAATAACTAATATATATATATATATATATATATATATATCTCCACTGTTTCATAGAAGCTACCAGTGACTTGGCCCAATGTGCTTTTTGGTCTGATTAGTTTAGTGGAAATTACACAAATCCAGGTGTTTAAATATCACATTTCAAAAATCAGATTTGATAAAAAGAATTTCCAAAAATTAGGTATCAATTTAAACTTTTTAATATCTTAAAATTAAATTAACTCTACCCCACTCAAACCCGAATTATGTTTCTCTCCTCTTTAGTTGATTTTCACTCCTCTCAACATCTATCCATTCTCTCTCTTCTTTTATCTCACTCTCTCTTCGAACACCAACGACAGACAATGAAGGAGTTCCGTCGGTCGACGACGCATCGAGGGCTGCTGAGAGTTCTTAGCAGCGTCGCCAGCTGAAGCTGCTTTGAACGGCAACGTCGTGACGTTGCAGTCAACGCCGACGACTTCTCATGGCATGCCCAATATACTAGCCAATTCCTCTCCTCAAGACCACCCTAACCATGGTCTCCAATCAACAAATAATCATCCCCATCAAAATCTGCAAGCCCTGTTCACGCAATCGGTAACTGCGCAACTTTCTGTTGATGATTCTGGAGCAGATTGTGTGGTGGTGGACGTTTTTTTGTTGTTGGTGGTGGTTGCGTTGGTGTGGTGCAGGCGACAATTGTGTGATGATGGTCGTTTTTCTTGTTGTTGGCAGTGGCTGTGGTGGTGTTGTGGTGGATCCAGATCGGGGGTGAGGTGTTTGGTGTACGTGATCAACTTTTTTGTGGTGGTGGCTGTGGTGGTGGTGTGTGGTGTTGTTTTGACGGTGGTGATTGGTGGTATGTGTGTGGTGTTGCTAGAGCGTTGTGGTGATGGTAGTGTTGCAAAAATGGTGGCGGGGATAGCAGTGGTGATTGATGGTGGCGGCGGCGACGATGATAGTGATGATTGTGATATTTTTTTTTGCAGTGTATTGGATCTAGTGGCGGCGGCGTTGTTGATGGTGGTGTTGTGTTGTTGTTGTGGTGGCGGCGACGACGATGGGATACTGTTTGTGATCAACTATTTGGTTGGTCTGTGACCAAGTATTGGTGGTGGATTGAAGGGAGGGGGGTTCGGTGTATGTGACCAACTATTTGGTTGTATTAAAATGTGACTTTAAAATTTGATAATTTGTGATTAAAAAATAATATGTGACCAACAAATTTGAAAATGTGTGACCGATAAATCAAACGTGACATATAATTTTTTTGATATGTGACCAATGAAATAAATTTTGATATATAAAATTTTTGATTTGTAAGCTCGAAATAATCCATGACAATTAATTTGATAATATGTGACCAAAAAAAGTTGCGACTCATGAGCATGCACCTGTGACCATGAATTATATAATTGTGATTTTAATATATTTAATTAATTAATAAATACCTGATTTTTGCATTTTTAAACTTAAGGCCTGAGTTTTGAATTTGGGAAACTTGAGATCTGATTTGTGAACTCTTCTCTTAGGGCTTGTTTGGGTCTGATTAAAATCTGATTTTAATTTAATTTAAAGTCAAATAATCAATATCAACCATATCTTTCATGGGTCCCACATTTCAAAAATTTCTATCATAATCTACTAAAAATCTAATTTTAATCTACGTCAAACACCCTCTCATTTTTATAGGGAGAAATTTATTATCTAAGAGATATGACTCATTTCAAAATTAAAAAATAAGGTTTAAAACTTAAAAAATTAGATGTTATTTATTTTTGTTTATGAAACAATTAATTAAATATATTAATGTCACAATTCTATACAATTTGGTCACAAATTATCGAATTGATTGGTCAAAAATTATATTACGATCACAAATCAAAAATTTTATAGATTACCAATTGTTTCATTATCACAAATAATTTTTTTTATAGATCACATTTTACTCATTATTCACAAATCACTAATTTTATAGGTTATAACTTATTTCATGGCCACAAATTATAAAATTAATTGGTCATGAATTATTTTTTCACTAACAAATTATTGAATTAGTTGGCCACAACTTGCCAAATTCTGGTTCACAATTAAAAATTTATCACAATTTCAAGTTTTTAGATCACATATTATTTATCGATAACAAATTATTAGTCACAAAATAATCAATTTATTGGCCACAATCTCAAATAATTGGTTACAATCTCAAATAATTGGTCATCAACACTATTAATCCCCAATCTTACCACCACATCTAGTGCTACCTCCGCCACCACTGCTGCCACCATTTTCAACTTCAAAATCACCATCACCACCTCACAAACATGAACAAACTAACATTTTCAACTACAAAACAACTACTATCATTGCCAAATCCACCACCATTGCCACAAACAAAAACCACCGCCACCACCCGATCCAACAAATCTCGGTACCTAACGCGAGTGCCGCATCAACTATCTGAAAGCATCGTTACGTGAGGCGCTCAAATCAACACATAGTTTCCTATATACAGCACATTGAAGAGAGGGATGAAGTGGCTGTGAAGAAAGAGACAAGAGACGGATAGCGACGAAGAGATAGACCGAGTTTGGCGATGCAATACAACATGATCTAGTTTGTTATGGGGATCAAACATTTTGTGATTACCCTATCATCAAACTCCTCAGGGAAGTCTACAACATTGATTATCCCTTCTTTGTACACTGAGAAATTCTTGAATTTGGAAAGGAGAGTCTGGAGCATGAGTGGGGGCAAATATATACAGAAGTGGTTGGAATTTTTTAGGGAACTTCTGATTACTAGAGAGGATTTGGTTGAGAAGGCTAAAGGCTTCACCGCTGAAGGAATGAATGTGATGTAAATTGTATTCATTAGTAGTACATCTGTTATCGCGGGCAGTGCAAAGCTCATGTTCTTGATGAGCGACGAAGATCCTTACAATGAGATGCAGTTGATGTATTTATTAGATAGCGACACATAGTGGAAGTAGATGCTATGCAGTGGTGCTTGGAGGTGGTCATTGGTGGCGGCCCATGTGTGAGGGAGAGTGAAAAGACCCAAGTCACATGATATTAAAACAAGATCCAAAAGAATCAATCACAAACAGAAAGTAAAGTTGCATAAATTAAAAGATTGAACACAAGATTTCTTTCGCCCTAAGCCCCGGACGTTTGGGGACTGGATTTAACGCCTACATCATCCATTGAGTATCCAAATAATGGATATTAGGTCAATTGTACTAACAAGCCCAAAATGGTAACAATATTACAGATCGTTCTTAAAATACAAGAGAAAGACACAAAAACACTTATATCTAAATACCAAACTGTAGATCGAATGAAGGAATTACACAAGATAACCTTCAACAGCCAACTGCACTACAAGACTGAAAGAAACCTTTTATTCTCACAGCTATCACTCAGATTACAGATTACAGAAGCTAAAACACTAATTGATCTCAGTTTACATGTTCATCAAGAGAGATGAATAACATGAAGATATCAAACCCCAATTTACAAGAAAAGGGAAAACTCTTAGAAGAATCTAGAAGAACGGAGAAACTCAATAGCCAAGGCCAAGTGAATAAAATATCTGCAAAGTGGTATGTATATATATATATATATATATATATCACACACCAACAAACTACAGATCCAAGGGCCAGCAAAAGTCCACGTGTCACCATCTGAAAAGAAGTTGCATTACTAAAAGAATCACATTTAGTAAACACGTTTTTAGCCAATTTTGGGAGCACATCACAGATAAGGGGTTCGAGCCTCAACAGAGAGGGAAGAGAGATAGGAGAGGAAGAGAAGTATAGAGTGAAATAATTAAGGTTTGGGAGGGTAGATGGTAGTGGGTGGATGTGTAAAATAATTTAATTTTTATAGTATTATTATATTATCATTTGATTTTTGCATAAAAAACTTTAAATTTGATTTTTGAAGTTGAATCTTAAAAATTCTGGTTTAGTGTAATTTTCACTTTTTATAATCTAATCAAAGGCCTTGGTTACTTTTCTTATTTTTATTTTTTTCTTGACGGTAACTACACTTCAGATTTTAAAAGATTTTTGAAATCTATACGGCGATTAATCTCACTCGATATTCATAAAGGGTAACCTCGCTTAGGGATGGCAATGGGCCGAGCCGAGCCGGCTCGGCCCATTGCCCCAGGAGCTCGGCTCGTTACCCTACGAGCCGAGCTCGTGGCTCGTTTTGCTACGAGCCGAGCTTCGGCTCGACTGGTTGCTAGTAGGCGAGCTCGGCTCGGCCCACGAGCTCGCCCCTCACGAGCCACGAGCCGAGCCGGCTCGGCTCGGCTCGTGAGCTCGTGAATTTTAATTTTTTTTTTTATAGCTTTTCCTAGTTTTTTTTATTATGTTACACGAGCCTACGAGCTCGGCTCGTGGGCTCGGCTCGTCTACGGACGGGTGAGCTCGGCTCGGGCTCGTGCTCGTCTTTTGACGAGCCCGAGCGGTCCGTAGATCGCTACAGTACGAGCCGAGCGGGCGAGCCGACGAGCTACTCGACCCGATTGCCACCTCTAACCTCGCTTAATTGATCAACAACGTCGATTATACTTGTTGTTATGGGCCTGTATCAGACCCATCACCTCAACTGCCACATGTCAGTAGGGGGTAGACTTTGGCCCGCACCGAGCCACTTATCAACCGAGGTGATTACGCATGAAACGAACTGATTACATAAGTCGAAGCGATTACATGAGAACGAACTGAATGGCAACCAGCGAAGGAACCGAACTCATCTGCAATATAATATAGATGTAAAGGCTCGTACTCCACTTCTGCAACT
Organism: Fraxinus sp. D2006-0159; assembly: GCA_903798375.1. Lineage (NCBI taxonomy): Eukaryota > Viridiplantae > Streptophyta > Magnoliopsida > Lamiales > Oleaceae > Fraxinus > Fraxinus sp. D2006-0159. The sequence goes on along the minus strand of CAIGRQ010033522.1, from coordinate 8,165 downwards.
CTACACCTGCCTCGCCTCCCTCCTACAAAGATCTCTTTACAACAAATCTTTCCAAAGCTAAATCCCCGACTGATGGGACGCGTGACAGGACCCAAACGATCAATTCAACTACTTTTGTCAGAAACATTCAATGCCAACCAACATATGGAAAGACAGATTGACACGTAGGACGGGACGGGCCATGGGGATCTGATAACACGTGTCTCCTCATCCAACGGCTCTCCTCTTCCCGTCCTTAGTATAAATACTACCTCCTTATGTCTGAAGAAGGATTCAAATCCTAATTTGACTCCCATTACATTGTAAACTTGGTATCACTCTTTCTCCCTCACATGTTGGTACCTTATTAATACACATATCTATCAACCATTTCCCGAAGAGTGTTCCACTGCCGGTGAACCATTTCTCGGGACCGTCGGAGTGCTCGTGGTCGCCCCCATTCCTCCGGGAAAGGCCATGGGTGATTGACGCTGTGCTACGTGTGCAGGGAAGAGCTGACATGAAAACTTTTTCTGTTGGCCACGTTGGAATCATTTTTCGAGGTCAACACTTGTATCCCTCACAATTAAGGCAACATGCATGTTTTAAGTGGTCGTTGTAGGTGCTATGCCCGTCCATTGTTCCTTACTTCTAGTAAATCGTAATATTACAATAGATGTGATTAAGAAGACGGTCATCCCTACTATGTCTCGTCCCCAACAATTGCAGACCACCTATCGGCTACCATTTCACGTTAATTCTTATGTGACGGTGATCAATGTATTTCACTTCATACTTCACACTGTCTCTGCTCTCTCCACCGCCGATGTTATACCATTGTGGTACTTAACAAAACACGCTAAATTTTACTTAGTTTATTCCAATCGAAAGACAATTGTGATACGGTCGACAACTTCAAAGGGTGATAAGGCATGGGAATTACTTTAGTGAACAAAACAAGACTTCTTGCAAACTAGTGACAAATGGTGAAATTATAACTCTAATAAAAAATAAAAAGAGTGATGGGAAAAAAAAAAAAAAAAACCCGTCATTAACTCTATATGACATTATGACTAGTTTTGTGATCATTTTTCAAAAGGGCCTAAAAAATTTCACCAGATACTCCCAAATGCTTGTTCATTTGTCTGACTATTATATTTGTCCGGCTACTTTTGTCTTCACGGATTCTTTGGAAGCGTTTTATATTATTTAATTTTGCATGCGAAAGAAAATAAAAAGCGAAATGAACTTCTGCAAATTTATGAAGAATTTAACATTTATAGAAACCATTTATGCAAAATTTAAGTAAAAGTTACAAAGAAGTAAAGTTGATGTCAAATTTTATTAATCAAATGTGTGCAATTAAATTCAACGAATCTTGTACATCAAAACATTCTCAAGTTTGATCGACTACTAAAGATTGAAGTATGGCACACATCAAAACAATTTGCTGCTTAAATAAGAATTTAGTAGAGATGGGATATGAAACTTACAAAACTTGACTTGTGATTAATTTTGAAGGGCATCGTCAACTGTATGATCTTCATTTTTAATTCCATGTGAATGTTATGTCTCATAAATGTTGAATATACTACACATATTGCATATTTGGTGGGTTTAACGGCTTGGTAGCAACAAGTTACGTTGTCGAGCTTCTTGTTAGGGATGTCGAGGTGAACATATAGCATTATTTTGACTCCAAGTTTATGAAATAGAGTTTAGTTAGGCGTTGGTAAAGTTTTGGGGAGCTTCCCAACTAAGTTAAGTTTCAGTGTTTATATTTCTTGACGTAGTTTAAGAGATATACACTTTATTCTACATGAATTCATTGCGGCCATTAGCTCAAGTGACCATCTTTTTCGTACGAAAAGTAACTTTTTCGATTTATTTCCAAAAAAATACATCATACATGCGTGGTTCAAGATGAAAGCAAAAAAAATACAAAAGCGAGAATCATTCCCGAACTCAATTGAGGATGCAAGTTGAAGAAATCAAATATGAATCCAATTCCAAGCATCATACGATGACGTTTTTAGGTAATATTCATAAAAATCAATTCATAGCACGTCTATCAAAATGAATTTAAACTCGGCCGATTAATTAAACACTAATGGTGATTAAGATAAACACGGACGTCACTCCCCGTATTGTTGAAGTTGGGCAACACTTTTTTTCCTACTTTACAACCTTTGGTTGTTATCCACAAAAAATAAACGCCCAAGAGGAAAATAAAGAAAAGAATAATTAAAAGTTTGGCGACTTTTTGAAAAGGTAGCCGAGGAATTGGTGGAATTTAAAAAAGGAAAGGAAACAAAAGAACTGACTCAGATTTAAGAGTCAGCCAACTTTTTGCAGAAGAATCAAAACAAGAAAAGAAAAAGAAAAATAAATACATGATCTTAACGCCACACAGAATTTGTGGCTGAGAATTAACTTTTCTAGCTGACGTGGCTTGCCCACCTGGGCACTTAACCCTCTTCTCTTTCCCACGTTGTTTCGACGACAATACATTATTCAACACAAACCCCAAAAGTCCCTGACCTGACCCTAAAAAACATACACACACTTGCCCACTTACTGCGTGTTTTTGCGTCAGATCTTGTAATCAAGAATTCATTGGGCTTGTTTTTCTGTTTTGGTTTCTGGGTTTTTGAGTTATGCTGTGAATTGGATGAGAAAAATGGCTGAAGCAAAAGACCCAAAGATAAAGCTGTTTGGGAAGACAATTGAACTGCCAGAGACTTCCACGGCGGCGGAGGAAACTGATGGAGTAGGTTCTGCCCAATCTTGTGATGCTGGTGGTGAGAATAGTTCACTTCAAGATCCCCCTTCTCCATCAAGTTCTATGCTTGAAGATCGCAATTTGATTAAAGATACAAAAGAGCAGGAATCACACATGGACAAGGTATTGATTAAAAAGACACTTGTTTTTTATATTTAAAGATAGCCCACTATTAAAAACGGTGTCAAAATTATAGGGTCTTGGTTTTGAATTTTGATTGCTTTTTGAGATTTTGTTGACTTTGGGTTCTTGATAATGAACTGGTTTTGATCATTTAATTTTATTTTTTTTAGTACTAAGGTTGTTTCTGGACAATATAGAATGTTTTCTGAGGATAGTCTTATGTTATCAACATAATTCAAATCTAGGAACTATGAACTTTTAACGTATTAATATTATTTGGATTTGGTTATGTGTTTTAATTGTTTGTTATGAATCCACATGTGTGAGATTTTAATGCCTTTTCTCATTTATGGTATTGTAAATTAGACTTTTCTTTTAAGTTGTGAAGTTATATCCCTTTGATTTTAGCCTCTCGTGTAGTCTGAACCTGCATAAATGCTTTGAGACGAGACGTGGTCGTGCCATTAATTCTTGATTTTGCTTCGAATATTGATTTTACTTAACTCTGGAAGCTGGAGTATTTAGCTGTTCATTATAGTTAAAATTTACTTTATCTGAAAGAATGACAACGCTACAAAGGATTCATGACAGATGTTTAGGAATCTTAAGGTGTTCATTAGAATGAGAATCCTTGTCAATCAATTTTCCAATTATCAAAGCTTTTGAATTAGCCATTTGATCCACGTTAACGATCATAGCTTTTAAATTGGGATGCCTGTTTGTTTGTTTGATTTTGTCATTAAATGTTAATTTGGAACATCTGAGTTTAGTTTTCTTATCTGAATATATATGATTACAGGATATATTGAATCAAAAACAAGATGACAGTAAAAAGGAGGATCAAGCTCGACCCTTGATATCTGAGGAACCAAAAGATTCTGAAGTGACTCGACCGCTAAGTGAGAATTCACAGCCACCTTCTACTGATACCGATGCTGCAGAAGGAAAAACCTCAAGGGCTGAAGAAGACCAGAACGAGAAGAATAATTCACAAGAGAAAACTCTGAAGAAACCGGACAAGATACTTCCTTGCCCTCGCTGTAATAGCATGGACACAAAATTCTGTTATTTCAACAACTACAACGTGAACCAACCTAGGCACTTCTGCAAGAATTGTCAGAGATATTGGACTGCTGGTGGGACCATGAGGAATGTTCCGGTGGGTGCTGGTCGACGCAAGAACAAGAATGCAGCTTCTCACTTCCGTCATCTTACTGTTTCAGAAGCACTTCAGAATGCCCCAGTGGATCATCCGAATGGACTCCTCTCCTTTCGATCAGATACACCTCTCTGTGAGTCAATGGCATCAGTTTCGATCATTGCTGATAGAACAATTAGAAATGGGTTCCACAAGCCTGAAGAAGTAGGAATTGGAATTTCTGGCGGAAGTAAAGGTAATGGGAATGATCAGTCCAGTGGATCTTCAGTCACTGTTGCAACCTTGAAGGACGAGGTTGGTAAAACTCAATTACCGGAATCACTAATTCCATACTGTCATAGCTTCCCCCCTCAGGTACCTTGCTTTCCTGGAGGACCGTGGCCTTACCCATGGAATTCAGTTCAATGGAGCCCAGCCAGCTTTCCAATGCCATTCTATCCGACACCTCCTTACTGGGGTTGTGCTGTTCCTGGCACTTGGAATGTTCCTTGGGTCGTCCCACCAACTGCTTCACAGAACCACACACCTCCAAGTTCTGGTCCTAACTCCCCGACTCTGGGGAAGCATTCAAGGGACGACAACATGATGAAACCAGTCAGTGGCGAAGAAGAAGAGGCACAAAAAGAGAGCAATTCCGAGAAATGCCTATGGGTCCCAAAAACTTTACTCATTGATGACCCCGGAGATGCTGCAAAGAGTTCCATATGGGCAACATTGGGAATTAAGAATGACACTGTCGACTCTATTGCTGGACCCGGTCTTTTTAAAGCCTTCAAAAGCCAATCGAAGGACGATGAAAAGACTCAAGTTCCAGGAACCTCTACCGTATTACAAGCCAATCCAGCTGCATTTTCGAGGTCATTAAACTTCCATGAGAACTCATAAGCTGATAGCAAGGAGCATTTTACTTCTTACTTTTTGCTGACAGAACTGAGCAAGAACTCTATTTGCTCAACTAGTTAGCCGTTATCTGGTCTGCTGCTGGCTCCTCCGGATGAACGATTCTTTAAAGCATGCACCAACTGGGATGAAAATCAGGTTTTCCCTAAATGCATTCGGGACCAATTTCCGTATCTCTTTGGGGGGACGTTCAAATTTATGTCTATTGATATGATAAGATAATTTTGTGAGATTCATGTACATATATGTAGCAGTGGTAGCTAGAACAGGGTGAGTTCGTGCAACTAATTCAACATATAGCAAAATAAGTTGGTAATATCGAATTTTCTCTGCATCATTGTTTGTTTATTTGGGGAATAAGACTTTCTTTCTACTTGCCTGATTTATAATCTCTGTCTCCTTGTTTATGTTCGTGATGTTCAAAGCTTAAAAGTCATTTTTAAGTTAACTTTTTTCTCCAAACATGGCGTTGTTTCTACAGACTGGCGCTTAAGCAATTTCTGTCGCATATTTGAGTCTTGAAGGAACATCGAAGACGGTTTCAGCTGATAGACCATCAAATCCAAATTAGCTGGGTCGATTTTCTCTTCTATAACTCATTCATGATAAAAATTTATGAATAGAAACTCATTCCACGTGCTATCATATCATACAAATGTCTCATACTCACGAATTGAGCCATGACGGACTGCAATTTTTCCGGTAATTAAAGTTTTTACAAATCCAATAGTTTTGTGATAATGTTGAATAAATAAAAACCAGGATCCAAGATTGTCTCCTAGCTGAACGAATCACACGAATGATCTGTCTTGCAATAGTCTCTACGTTATTAATTGGATCTGAGGAACACTCAAAATTAACGTAGTTATTCTAGGTTTCCATTTCTAGCACGTACTGTTACAGAACCTGAAAAATCCATGGTTCGATCTTGCATTAATAGGGTCCTTTTGCTGTCAGTTCTTCTCACACTCCTTTTCTCTAATGGTAATTTTAGAAATAATTGCTTCGTTTGCGTTTTTATTAATAATATGAACGTGCTCATAACTTCAATGGTAGATCCAGTTATCCTATCCCCCCTCCTCCACCTCCACCCCCACCCCCACCCCAGGGGTCGCGTTATTGATTTCTTTAGGGATTGTGATTTACTGTTTGAATCTTTAATTAGAATGTATTTTTTCTTTTATTTTTACGTGGAAATAAGACTCCACTTATGAAGAAAAAATGTGGAAATGAAAGAGCATTTTTCTAGTAATTATTGTAGCCTTTTTTTTCTTGCACTCAAGACAATATGCTAGAAAAACTAGAAAAGAGAGAGCAGTTTAAAAATCTGAAGTTTTAAAATGCAAAAGAAAAGATCTGGTTTGGTGTAATTTTCTCCGGTTTCTTTCCCCATTCTAGCAGTGTAAATTTGGACCAGACCGTTCAGCACAAACTGGGCTTCTGTATCCAGGCCCACAACTAGCCCAACCCACTTTCGCTTCGGGAAAAAAACAGAAAAAATGCAAGAAAAATATTGTCAAAAAATGTATTCTCGAAATAGACTCCTATGTCTTATGTCCGGTCCCAAAGGTTATAATCTTAAGAAAACTTCGATCATGGAAAAGGATAAAAAAAATAATAATTATGACGTGCATTAGGAGCCTAAAATTGAAGTATGTGAAAAGTGACAATAACTCAAGCCTACAACAAAAGGCTGCTAACTGCTAAGAGAAATTTGCATTTGCATCTTTTCCATTCTCGTTCATTGGGTTAGAAGAAACTTCAAAGAAGTTTCAATTCCAGGAAAGTCCAAAAGTGGGGCAATTTCTTAATAAATTCCACATAAAAAAAACAAGAAAATCAGGCCAACTGTTCCTACCAGTCTACCACATCAACTTCTACAATGCCAAATTGCCAAGTAACAAAGAAACTTCCTTGGAGTAACCATTTGAAAGCCATCAATTTCCACAGACTTTCCAGTTCCCATCGTGATATATAAACCCTTCTCATCTTCAATTTCATCATATCAATTCCAGTAATCTAATCTCCATCTGCATGTAAGATATATTTTTAAACATTCTGATTCTTTTTCATCGAGAGAAAATCATTAATTACCATGTCTCTCATTTATCTGGATCAATTTCCCCTAGAGAATATGTCGATGAATACAATTCAGCTTATTTTTTTGATTCTTGGATTGGTCGATTTCCTCGTGGTTCTCATAATCCTCGACAGGAAGAAAATCTGCAGTTTTTTATCAGAACATGAGTTTTCAATCCAATTAACTAGGTTCATTAATGAGTCCAAAGTTCAGGCTCGAAGGAACGGAGATTTTGAGTTATCCAAGAAGAAACCGTCCTTCACAGAGAAGATGGTTGATGGAAGCGTGTGTAAAGGAGATATAGAGATGGTTCTAAGAAGTCTGGGATTTTTTTGCAGTCCTGAAGAAGGAAAGCTTCCAGAAAAACTGGATGCTAATGACGTTTTCGACATGTTTGAAGAGAAAAATCCTTCTTTGGACGAAGCGAAAATAGCTTTTGACGTTTTTGACCAGAACAAAGATGGATTTATTGATGCAAGAGAGTTACAAATTGTTCTATGTTCTCTGTGCTTAAAGGAAGGATCAGAGATAGAGAACTGCAGGAGAATGATCAGGGCGTTTGATGAAAATAGAGATGGGAGAATAGATTTTAATGAATTTGTAAAATTAGTGAAGGGTAGCTTTTAATGAATTATTGTTTTATATTTACTTATAACAGACTTCAAATTTCAACATTTCTTCCTTTTTCTTTTATTTTTCAAATTCCACACATTCTTTCCACCACAAGTTATGGTCTGCCACTAAAGCTATTATTTCGTATAATATTTAAATCTATTGATCTTTGATTTCGATTCTACCAAGTGATAGGAGAAAATAAAGCAGCAAATGGTGTATAGATAGTGTAAGTAAGTTGGTCTATGTTGTTGACTTGTTTGTCAACTGATTTTTTTTTTTTGTGAACCATGGTTAGGACTAACTATAGTTGGTAGAAAAAAAATATATACATAGCAGTTTTTTTTTTTGGAATAGCACAGAGAAGAAACCAAGAGACAGAGAGTTTGATAGAGAAGAGGTTGTTCTTCTCTTGGCAATAATCAAAACTCCTTTCTTCTTTTTTTCTTGGAATTAACTTGCAGGCTGTGCAAGTAGTGAGTTCACATATTTATATATATTGAAATTCTCCAACTCCATAGCTGAAAACA
>CAIGRQ010033513.1:0-13099 GCA_903798375.1 Fraxinus sp. D2006-0159 | reverse complement strand
CTTTTTGTTGTTAGAATTGAAATTGATTAGAGTCGAGTAATCGAAAGTATACATTCCTCGTGGGATCGACAATCCGGACTCTTAAGGTCCACTTTATTACTTGAACGCGACCCGTGCGCTTGCGGCATATTTTCAACGAACAAGTTTTTGGCGCCACAATAAGTGAGCTTACAATGTTAATGTTAATTTTTTTAAAAAAATTTAAGAAATGAGATACATATGATGTAACACCCCGAATCTTAAGTTCGGTTTGCTACCTAATATGCATTCTTAGGATTTCAAGCCTTTTTTTAAACTAACTTTTTAACAAACTTAATCTCTTTAATCTTGAATCCTATGCAACATAATGTTTGTGCATATTTGGATTATCAGTTGGATTCTTAATGTCGTGAAATTTATACAATGTCTGTAAAACATATCTAAAAATCACATATTAAAATTTCAGAGTTTTTCAACAACGTTTAAATCAATTGTTCAACTCATGCTACCAACTGCTCTCAGGTACACTTGTCGTAGTGCATGAGAAATGGCATAAATTTTCCTTTCAACCTCCAAAAGACTTGATTCCAAAGCTTATGGACAGAGGACTCTTAAATCTATCCATCCCACTGATTGTGCCGCTAGAGAAAGTTTAGGTAGAAGGCTGGAATTTTATTATTTACAATCATAAGGTTTAGTCTTTTAGCAACTTAAATTAACTGCTACATAAACAAATTAATATTACAATGTTCACATTAAGAAAAAGAACTAGTAAGTCTTTAAAAAAGAAAAAGATGAACTAACATCTTTTAGAAATTAAACATAACTAGTAAAAACTAAAAATTCTTTGAATGTGGCTAACTAAACAAATGAAGCACATTTCTCCCTCTGGATTCTCCGCAATCCATGTGAATCCCACTTTCTCGACCATCCTTTAATCTGGAAAATTGTCAGCTTATAAGTTGTGAGCTTTAAGCTCAGTAGCACATATCACTCGGTGCTCCCTTTTGATAAGAAACATATATGCAAAGAGGTAGAAAAGAATTTAACATTTCAAGTAGATAATTATCTACATATTCATCATTTCGAAGAATCCCTTGGGATCGTAGAAACCAGTTATGACCATACATAAACTTCTCAGTTCATAACTTCAAGAAATTTAATACACATCACAAGCATAAATATATAAATATCAGGGACAAAAAGGGTAAATAATTAATACCACTATTTTGATTCTTGATATGAAATGAGAAATCAAACTTGTGGCAATACTTCTTGTAAAAAATCTAAAAGCACATCATGTGCAAAACTTACAGAATAATATTGTCATATTAAACAGGAAATAGAAATCACATTCCACTTCATCCACGAAACATAATAACAGTATCTAAGAATTAAATGCCTACCACAACTGAAATAAAAGTAAACTACCCCTACTGCTCTTGCAAAACTATAGCTCATGTGGCGACGATAATTTTAAATTGGTCCTCACTAAGTCTTCTGCTTTCTTGAAGCCCCTGAATAGACATGCATATATGATTAGTAGTTCCAGAGTTTATAGCCCAAGAATTTGTAGAATCAATCACCAAATATGACTCAACAATAAAAAACTTACCAGCACCTTGCTTTTTAGCTAGTGCATTAGGGTAGTCTTTCCCAAGACAGCTTTGGAATAGGTAAAGGCATATACAACCCGATATTCTGCCTATGTGCCTTCTGCATTTCACAAATCGTACACTACTTTACGAATTTGTTAGCATCCCTCTTCAATTACGATCAGTAATAACGCTCATCGAGACTGCTAATCGTCTTATCTCGACCTAAATAACCACACAATCCTCCAGCATGCAACTCTCTTAGTAACTTCTCATGCAAAGATGTACGTGGGATATACAGGCAGTTACCTCTAAACAAAAACCCAACACGCATAAAAAAAATTTGCCAATCGGTTAGTTCGCTAAATGTTTCGCCCACAATGATCCAAAGTCTCCATTTCTTCGTAAAGCTCCTATAGGAACTCAAACGCAACCACTTCATCAGCAAAGTAGCTCTCAAGCCCAAAGCATCAGCAACTCAATTAGTAGCCTCGAACTTGTACTTTATCACGTAATTAAACTGTCCAAAACATGTAGCCTAGTGAACAACATCTTATTCTTCAAATCTCTTTGGTTTTTTAAAGTGTACCAAAGTCTGGTGGTCCGAATAGATCACGAATTCCCGGGGCAACAAATAAATGTTCCCAATTCTTCCATGCTTGAAGTACTGCATACCATTTGATGCAGAATCAAAGAGAAAAGTGTTGACGTTGAAAAATGTAAGGACAAGATTCAAGCCAATTTAAAGATCGAACACGAATTTATTAAGGGATTAATCAAAGAATCGTAAGATGGTAACACAATTATCTATGTTCTAATTATATGAGATATTTGAAATACGAGGAAAATGTGAGAAGTCTTTAAATTTTCCTAAGATACGTGTCCCCTTCCTCATCGTTTCCTTAGCTTTATATAGGAGAAGTATGCATGCATATAGTACCCATGTCTTGTCAATCCTGATGCCGAACTGAATAAGTATATATGTTGGCGCAACAGGATTGGTGGCCGAGCTCAAACCTGCCAAATAATTAAGAGTTCCTGGTACAAGTGGTCCCCAACAATTAATACATCACTTAGGGGCACTGACGTGAGATCTTTACACATGCTCAAGTTTTATTGGTAGCTTATATATTCTGTCAGAGATTCTCAATCATTATTTACTATTCTGCCTTGAAGGACTATACAAGCTTCCTGAGTAAGCCACTGGAGATTCAAGCTAAACTCACACCCTGAGCTCGCATTGTCGTCTCTCCATTGAAGGCCCGTTCGGTAGGGATTAAAATTAGATTAAAATTGAAAAATTAGCCGTTATTGTTGACTTTTATTAGACGAGCGGGACCCAATAACGGCCATATTTTCAATTTTAATTGGATTTTAATCCCTATCGAACAGGGCCTGAGTATGCAAATCCGAACTGAGTGACATCGGAGGTCGGTGTCAACAATTACCCCCAGGTCAGATCTTACTTAGGTGAGGAACTGACCTTTTTGAAATATCCTGGCACAACTTCCAATTTTAGTAATAATTGTCCTTCATAAATGTCAGAGATGCGCGTCGCCTTATGAGCTGTGAGCCTTCTTCTAGAAGCATTAATTGTCAGCCGTTAGTTATTTAATTCATATTCCAATGGTTCGATCTCGCCTTTTGACATTCCTTTACTTTCAAATTACCTTTTCATGTTTCATTTTCTACACTTTAGCATTCCAAACTTCCCAGATTTTTGCTCCACGAATTTTTGGTCTTTTTGTTCTCACCGAGTAAGGTCGGTGTCCAGGTATTCTTTTTCCAATTAGAATACCCCTCTTTTTACTTGTTTATTTTTCTCCACTTTACTTATATGAGTTCGGACGAATCTCGTGTGCAGTCCTGGGGAAATCAACAGGAAGAAGCTACACTATCTTCGTCCACCCAATCCTTTAGTCCCTCTTCTGCTAGTTCAGACTGCTAGGAAGTGTTTTTCCCTATCCCTATCCCTATCGCTTCTTTTTATCCTCCACCCTCACCTCCTAATCTTATTTCGAACTCACCTAAGAGTATGGAACATAGACGTAAGATGAGAGAGGAGAGTGCACAAGGTGAAAGTAGTAGTGGGGATCAAACTTGGGGGTAGATTCTTTTAGGTCGGTAATCACTGCAAATTCTTTAGCAGCGATTAGGGCTAAATATAACAAACCCCCTTCTGTAGAATAAGTAATCCCTTAATACTTCCCCAACGGGATGTGTTGCCCTTAATACCGCCATTCTAGACTGGTTTGAGACTTCCTTTCCCCAAAGTCAGCTCATTTTTCTCTTCTTGGGGAATGGCCCCTACCCAACTGTGCCCAAATGGGTGGAGGACTCTAGTTGCGACCTTAATTTTATGGAAACAATTAGGTCATCCTAAACTAGACGTAACCCTGTTCAATTCTCTCTTTTCTTTTAAGGAGGATGAGAAAAATACAGGGTAGTGGTACACTAGTGTTAGGCCTAGAATAGGCGGTCATCTAGTATTAGATACCCTTTTGTCAATTAAGGGATGGAAATAAGAATTTTTTTTATGTGTTAGGGGATTGGCAGTTCCATCCTGACGAGATGGATAGGGAGGATATAGTTCCTACCCTTTATCATTCTTTTTGTAAGTAACAACTTGTCATGCCTTCGTACTTTTACTATTTGACAGAGGTCTGATTTCTCTTTGCTTTTATTTTGCAGTTTACCGACCTTATCACCTGAGTTCAGCCATTTAGAAACGAGCTGACTCCATCCAAGCTCTTCCCAATAGAGAGAGATCTTGCAAATTTGTGATCTCCAACGATAATTTGTTCTAAGCAGGACTACTTCGAGCTCTGCCTCCAAGTCCTGCATCAAGTGGATCTGGTGCCACAGCTCCTGCTCCTTTTCGTTAGTTAGCTCAACATCTTTGTTGCTTTTATTCATTTCAATCAGATGTTAATACCTTTCCTCTTTTATATTTAGACCAACTACCAGTCATGCTGAACCTTCGCGCTGCTAAAGTAGCTAAAGCTGCTAAGTGGAAAAGAGAGGAGTTCGCATAAAAAGAACGAAATCGACCTGAGGTGACGAAATCTGAACCCGAGGTCAAGCTTTCCCTACAAAGACGGCGCTCAACGGAACCTCTTGCTGCACGATCTCCCATTATTCTTCCAAGCTCTCATGTTCTTTCAGCGATCTCCATTATTGCTGCAGTCTCTTCCTCTAAATATCAGGAAAAATGCCCCGACCTTCAAAGACCAGCTATTAAGAGCTTAGTAGGGCGCCAACCTGAGATTTCTTGGACTTCCTTCGATCTCCTTCCCTAGCAAGGAAGTTAGTCGCTGCCTTCCCCTCACCTCTCAGAGAGTCTGCCGTCCTCACGCAAGGAGTTGGAATGACAATGAACAGAACTTTCTGGCAGAGATGCCCGTGGGAGAAAGTGTCGTGTCAGCTCAGCTTCACTGTCACCAAGCTATTCTTCAACCGACTTCAGTGGCTGATAAGGTAATATTCTGAGAAGCCTTTTGATAAGAGTTTTCTTTATCTCACTAAGTGTTTAACTTTGGACTTTACACTTCTCAGGTCAAAGCTGAGCTCGATTTCATACTTGAGTTCAAGGAGTGAGCCAACAAACTTTTTTCCGAAGTTGAGGTGGAGAGGGCAGCCTTTATTGAGGAGAGGAGGGGGTTATGAGGATCGTCTCAACAAAATAGGAGAATAACTTAATGCCAGCCTTACTACCGAACATAAGTTAATGGATGACAACAAAGCCCTGCAAATCTAGGGTGGAAAGGCGAATGCCAGAGCTAAAAATGAGAAAAAAGGTGTTGACGAAGCGGTAGCTCAGGCAGTGGCTATTAAAAAAGAGGTAGAGCTAAAGGTCTCCAAGGCGGTGGAGGAATGGAGGGCCTCCCCAGAGTTTGATGTGATAGCTCAAGAGGCTTACGTCCTGGCTATAGGTGAGATCATTAAGTTTATCAACCAAAAGAAGTCGGACTGGGATACTAAATTTTTGGTGGATGTTCAGAAGGAGCAGGAGAAGGAAGTTGAGTAGATGTTGAAGGCAATTGAGGCCAAAAAGCTCCAGAGGAAAATGTCACTTCCCCAAATCCTCCTATTTCCTAATTTCTCCATATGTATTTTTGTTAGTTTCTTTCAAAACTTTTGTAATGTCTTTGCCTCATTATGAATGAAAAGTTTGAACTTTTGCCATTTCCTTTCAAACCTTGCTAGTTTCAATGATCACTCAAAAGATAATGTTCGATAATCTTTACAGACTAATTTACTTGGCCCAAGCATCTTTATGACGTTAAACGTTTTTACGGCACGTACTAGCTGAAGTCATTAATTACACTAAGTGTTGCAGTACTTTCAGCCTTAGTTCGGCCTGCTTCATGAGTAGGGCTTTGTTAACTCATTGTCGGAATTGTACTAAGTGTTGCAACACTTACAACTTTAGTTCGGCCTGCTTTATGAGCAGGGCTTTGTTAATTCCTTGAAGGAATTGTACTAAGTGTTGCAACACTTACAACCTTAGTTCGGTCTGCTTCATGAGCATGGCTTTGTTAATTCCTTGTAGGATTGTACTAAGTGTTGCAGTACTTACAACCTTAGTTAGGTCTGTTTCATAAGCATGGCTTTGTTAATTCCTTGTAGGAATTACACTAAGTGTTGCAGCACTTACAACCTTAGTTCGACATGCTTCATGAGCAGAGCTTTGTTAATTCCTTGTAGGAATTGCACTAAGTGTTGCAGCACTTACAACCTTAGTTTAGTCTGCTTCATGAGCAGGGCTTTGTTAATTCCTTGTAGGAATTACACTAAGTGTTGCAGTACTTACAACCTTAGTTCGAACTGCTTCATGAACAGGGCTTTGTTAATTCCTTGAAGGAATTGCACTAAGTGTTGCAACACTTACAACCTTAGTTCGGCCTGCTTCATGAGCAGGGCTTTGTTAATTCTTTGTTACAAACAACATCATCAAAGAAACATATTTTCTTATTCATGAACAACCACAAAACACAACCTCCTACTCGTAATATTTCTTAAGGTGTTCCGCGTTCCAGGGATGCAACAAGGGTCGTCCTTCCATGTTTTCTAGTTCATAGGCCCATTTCAGTAGTATCTTGCTTACTTTATATGGGCCTTCCCAGTTTGGTCCTAGAGACCCAGCACTCAACTCTCTTGTAGCCAAAAAGACCTTCCTTAGTACGAGATCGCCAACCTCAAATTTTCGTTCCTTCACCTTTTGATTATAATACCTCGAATTGCGTTGCTTATAGACAGCATTTCTGATTTCGGCAGCATTCCTTTTTTCTTCTATCAAGTCCAGTTCTCCTCGTAACGCTTGTTCATTTCTATCCTCTTGATATATTGAAGTTCTGATTGAAGGGATTTCAATTTCAAGCGGGATAACTGCTTCTACTCCAAAAGCTCAGGAGAAGGGAGTTTCTCCGGTACTATTTCTAGTAGTGGTGCGATAAGACCATAGTACACTGGGGAGCTCTTCTGCCCATCCTCCATTAAGAGTATCAAGTTTCTCTTTTAGCGTATGCTTGATGATCTTATTAATAGCTTCAACTTGGCCATTTGCTTAAGGGTGATTTGGCGTAGAGAAATATTTTTGTATTCCAAGCTCCTCGCAAAAGTTTGCAAAGCGAGTGTTATCCAACTGTTTTCCATTATCTATCACAATGGAATGAGGTATCCCAAATCGGCACACGATCGACTTCCATATGAACTCAGTGGTCTTATGCTCGATTATTTTGGCCAATGGTTCAGCTTCGACCCCCTTGGTGAAGTAATCGACTGCCATAATAGCAAACTTCGTACCACCTTTTTCCGTGGGTATGGGGACCGATTAGATTGACCCTCCTATTTTGAGAAAGGCCATAGAGCCATTACATAGTTCAACTCTCCATGTGGGAGTTTAATGTTTGGAGCAAATCGCCGACACTTGTCACACTTTCTGGCAAATTCCAATGCATCTTTTTTCATAGTTGACCAGAAGTATCCTTGACGTATAATTTTATGAACCAACGATTGCCCCCAGCATGTTTCCCACATATGCCCTCATGCACTTCTTCCATTATACGTAGCACTTCCTCTTCATTCAAGCATCGGAGTAAGGGTATGGAACACCCTCGCTTATACAAGACATCGTTAATCAAAGTGTAGCAAGCTGACCTTATTCACAATTTCCTTGCCATAATAGGGTCTTCAGGGCATATGCCTGTTTGTAGATATGAGATGATATCATCCATCCATGTTGGTTTGGGATCAATTACTATATGAATGCTTCCAGATTCATGAATGGCTGAGCGACGGATCCTCCCTATTGGTATGCTATCAAATCTCTCGATTCCTTCACTTGTTGCTAACCTGGCTAAGGCATCAGCATGCCCATTTTGAGTTCGTGGAACTCTTTCAACCTGGACGATTCTAAACTTCTGTAGCTCTTTCTTGACGAGCTGAAGATATTTGTTCATCCTTTCTTCCTTTACCTGGTAGGCTTCATTGACCTAATTTACTACTAGCTGCGAATCACTGCATGCGATCAAGTTGTCAATTTTCATTTCACTTGCCATCTTTAGACCAGCTATGAGGGCCTCATATTCGGCCTCGTTGTTAGAGGCGTTGAAATCGAATGGTAGTACTTCACAAAACAATTTCTGATTCGGACTTATCAACACAACTCCAGCTCCTGCTCGTTCGTCTGTGGAGGACCCATCAACAAAAAGTTTCCAAGGCAAGCGATGAGATGATTCTTCTGTTGGATCCGAGCTAAACTCAGCAATAAAATCGGCAAGTGCTTGGGCTTTTATGGAGACGCACTACTTGTACTTTATGTCAAATTGACCGAGCTCAACTGACCATTTCACCATTCTTCCTGAAGTGTGAGGTTTCGACAATGTTTGCCTTAGTAGATAATTTGTTAAGATTTCAATGGGATGTTCCAGGAAGTAGGGCCTTAGTTTCCGAGCTGCTATGATTACGTCATAAGCTAGCTTTTCCATCGGGGAATAACGGATCTCAGCATCATGTAAAGCCTTACTAACATAGTACACAAGATGCTGCACTCTTTCTTCCTCCCTAGTTAGTACGACGCTAATAGCCTGTTCTGAAACTGCTAGGTAGAGCGTCAATGTTTCCCTACCTTTGGTTTAGAAGGTACGGGTGGTTGTGCCAAGTGCGACTTCAGCTGGTCAAAGGAGAACCGACACTCCGATGTCCATTCAAATTGTTTTTCACCTCTTAATGTGTCAAAGAAGTGCCTGCACTTGTCTGTTGATTTGGACATGAAACAGCTAAGAGCATTTATTCGTCCTGTTAAACTTGAACTTCCTTGAGCCTAGTTGGAGGACGCATTTCAATTATGGCCCTTATTTTTTCTGGAATAGACTCTATCCTCCTACGATTTACATGTATCCCAAGAATTTTCCTAAGCTTACGCCAAAAGCATATTTATGGGGATTCAGCTTCATCCCGTATATTCTCAGGATCTTGAACATTTCGGCAAGATGTTGCATATGGTTCCGTACATCCGTATTTTTGACTAACATGTCATCCACATATACCTCCATGGTTTTTCCAATTTGCTTAGCGAACATAGAATTAACTAAACATTGATAGGTTGCCCCAGCATTCTTGAGGTCGAATGGCATTACTTTGTAACAGTATAGACCTCTGTCAGTAATAAAGGCTGTGTGTTTTTGGTCTGGTTCATACATGGGGATCTGGTTGTAACCTCAGTACGCGTCCATGAAACTGAGCAAGTCATGTCCAGCAGTAGCGTCCACCATTTGGTCTATTCTTGGCAAAGGGAAGCTGTCTTTGGGGCATGCTTTATTCAGGTCGGTGAAGTCAATACACATCCTCCAATCTCCATTACTTTTTTTAATCGACACATGATTGGCAACCCATTTTGGATATTTTGCTTCTCGAATAAATCCATTCTTGAGTAGCTTTTGTACTTCCTTGCTTAGTGCCTCGTACCTTTCTGGGTTTAAAGGCCTCTGTCACTACTGTTTGGGTCGCACTAGGGGGTCCACCCCTAACTTATGGCACATGACCTTAGGGTTGATTCCTTTCATGTCAGCATGTTCACAAGCAAAGACATCGAGGTTCTCCTTAAGGAAGTTAACTATCTGATATCTTAACAGAGGTCGGAGTTCATGACCTATTTTCAGTTCTTTTTGTGGACTGCCTATGCTGACCTTAATGACATCCAGCTCTTCCACATGTTCGCCCCCTCGTACCTTTAATCATGGATCCAGTAAGTTCGGTGAAGATTTTGTTGTGCACATTATGCAGGTCTCCAAAGAGTAGTGAATCCTTTTTCCTTTTAAATCAACTGTCACCTGACACTGGGCAGCACTATCTTTATTTCCTTTGACCTACCCTGTACATGGGGCATGGGAAATTTTATGGAATAGTGGTACAATGATATTACTGCCTTGAGATTAAACAGTAGAGGTTGTCCCATAATCGCATTATAAGGGGACTTCGAGCTCAGAATTACAAACTCCGCATTCACTTTAGTTCGACGAGAGAATCTCCGACCTCAATAGGGAGTTTGATCACTCCTTTTGTTTCAAAGAGGATACCGTCCAGTCACATAACCATGTTTGGATACAGTAGCAGAAAAACAAGAGGGATTCCACTTCGTTCCAAAGTGCCAATGTACAGTATGTTGAGGGAGCTCCCAGTATCCACCAAAACTTTGGGGATTTGGATCAGCCTCTTTTTCTTCAAACAAAAGCTGGTCATCCGTCACCTTTTTGCGATATTTCTCTAAATACCAATCTCATATAGGTCAGCTACTATTGGCCTTTTGGACTTTGGGATCTTAGAATGCTGGTAATGTTGATTTCTCAGCATCCGGATTTGAGGGCTAGGAAGGTCGACATTACAAGCTCTTGCTTCAACCAGTTTCCACGTATTTCTCCTGGCCCATTTAGAGTTGGGAACTTGATTCAATAATGGTATATTGCAGTGGCGGCCTACAGCTCGTGTAGTAAGGGCCTTCCCAATATAGCGTTATAATTTGAAGGGAGGTCCATAACAATGAAATCAGCTAATATCCTTCTGTGACAAGGGGGTTTGCCGAGCTCTACACTGAGCACTATCTGTCCCCAAGCTTCAATGGGATCTCCAGAGAATCCTTGCAGTCTCCTGGAGTACGGTTGAAGATATCGATCTTGTATAGCCATCTGCTTCAGAGTTCGATAGTAGAGTACATTTACCAAACTCCCATTGTCCACTAGGGTCCGGTGTACTTGCACCCCCTGCAACATTCATGGTTATTATTAGCGCATCGCTTTGATTTTGTAAAACTCCTTGTGCGTCCTTTTCTGAAAATCCAACCCATTCTAGGTCTGATGAGGTGACGACCTCCGACGCTAGGCACGTCACGCTGTAGTTTTGCCAAACATGGGCATCGTGTGCCAATCTGCTCCTGGTTCTTCGCGAACCCTCTAAGCACTGGTTTCCACTTATCAATGTTCAGATCTCGACATGAGGTTGTGGGTTGCGAGCTTGGGGCCCGAGCTGAACTTGCTGAGATGTTCCCTGCTGATTAGGCTGTTGGATTCTAGTTGGGTTTGTTCCTTGGGGCTCTGCTACAAATTCCTGTAGGTGACCCCTTCGGATGAGCATTTCCACTTCTTCCTTCAGATTTCGATAATTGTCGGTGTTATGTCCTATCATTCTATGATAATGACAATATTTTCCATGATTTTTTCCAGTCATTTCTTTCCTTTGTTGTGGAGGTCGACGAAAGGTTTCTTTTTCCTCATTTTGTACAAAGACTTCCTCCAAAGTTGCATTGAGGGAAATTCGTCGGGATATGGCCTAAAACGACCTTGATCCCTTCTGTCTCTTCTTCTTTCCCGACCTGGATCCTTATCTATTTGTTTTCCTTTTGTTCATTGTGGAGATTGGGGGCTTTCTTGGTATCTTCCTGGTCTGACGTGGCTTTCTCCTCGCTTATGTATTTCTCAGCTCGGCCCAAGAGCTCGTGATACGTTCAAGGTCCGTCCTCGTAGACAAACCACTAGAATCTTGTTTTTGGTCTTAACCCAGAAGGAATTGCCATAGGTGCTGCATCATCAGAGATTTTTTCCACCTCCATGGATTGTTTATTAAACATGTTCAAGTAACTCTTAAGGGATTCGGTCTTTCCCTGTTTGATGCTTACCAACCTTTTCTTTGGTGTGGTCCTCGCCTTTGATCCCATAAATTGGGCGAGGAACGCCGAGGCGAGGTTATTCTAGCTTTTTATAAATATCTGGTGTAACCTTCTAAACCATCGCTGAGCTTTATCTCCCAAGGTTAAAGGGAAAGCACGGCACATGATAGCGTCTCCAGCCCCCTGTAGCTCCATCCAGGATGCATATTTATCCAAATGACTGAGAGGGTCTCCGTCCCCATCATACCCGGTTAGTTGTGGCATCTTCAATTTTTCAGGTTGTGGTTCCACTAAGATATCCTTAGTAAAAGGTGAATGACGTTTAGTAAGGTATTCTTCTATGCTCCCTTTATTTTTAGCCTCCAAGTTCGCTATTCGCTTCTTGAGGGCACTCATTTCAGGTTCAGGTCGTTCAACAGGATGGTTGCTACGGAGCTCAGCGTGTTTTTTGGTAGGTGTCAGAGAATGATGGGAGCCCAATCTATTGAACACAATATTTGTCCTTCGGTAGTTGGTTTTGTCGCCACATGAGAACTTTTGACTTCCTCAGTTCAACATTTGGAAGATCCCTCACCTAAAAATTGTAAAGTCCTCCTAGTGGGAGGTCGTCTAGTTTTTCCTAGATGTGGAGATTCCACCTTGAAATCCTGTGATAGGTTCCGGGCTTGATTTTACTCCAGTCTACCAACAATATTCATTATTTTATCAATAGCCTCCTTCATTATCGACATTTGAGGGTCAATGGTTTCATTCCAACCTTGCCTCTCAGGGTTTCTTGGATCATTGATCTGCTCCGGACGGGTATGAAATTGATTTTCAGACCCTGAGAATTCATCCATGAAACTAATTTATGAGTTTTCGTGAAGAGATAGTGTTGTTTTACAAGTTGGGCCCTTCCTCTAGCTCCAAACTATTGACGTTGAAAAACGTAAGGACAAAATTCAAGCCAACTTAAAGATCGAACACAAATTTACTGAAGGATTAATCAAAGGATCATAAGATGGTAACACAATTATCTATGTTCTAATTATATGAGATATTTGAAATACGAGGGAAATGTGAGAAGTCTATAAATTTCCCTAAGATTCATGTCTCCTTCCCCACGCTTCCTTAGCTTTATATAGGAGAAGTATGCATGCATATAGTACCCCTGTCTTGTCAATTCTGATGTCGAACTGAATAAGTATATATGTTGGCGCAACAGGATTGGTGTCCAAGCTCAAACCTGCCAAATAATTAAGAGTTCCTGGTACAAGTGGTCGCCAACAATTAATACATCACTTAGGAAAAGAAGCTAGGATCCTTGATTGGAGAAGAAGTGAGCGCTGACGTGAGATTTTTACACATGCTCAAGTTTGATTGG
>CAIGRQ010033468.1:0-15121 GCA_903798375.1 Fraxinus sp. D2006-0159 | reverse complement strand
ATTGTTGCATCAAACTGTTTTATTTGACGTGATTTTTAGAATTTTTCTTCATTTTGTCCTTCGTTTTATAATACATTAATTTCCATTTCTATTATATCCTTTCTATTTCATTTTATTATTTAATGATTTAATTTAATTATTATTTTTGTTAACAATTATAATATAATTTTTTATTATATATAATCTTTATTTTATTTTGTATGTTAACTATAGTTTTTTTAGTTGTGATATTAAAGTGTAATGATTTTTTTAATTTATTAATAAATGTAATATTTTAATATAATTTTTAATTTAGTAATGTTAGTAATAATATAATTTTTGATTAAATAATTTTCTGAAATTAATTAATTATCAAGAATTATAATGAGGAATCATTATTCTTGAGCATCTCATTCAAAAAAAAAAAAACAAACAGATAAAAAAATATTGCAATGATTATGGGAATTCTAAGTAGCTGCACAAAATCTAATCAATTAAAGTTAAAAGCTACTTATTTTTCTTAGTTTAAAGAGAATAAATTAGTAGTAATCATGTTTACAGCATCTCAAGGATATGTGCAATCATTAATTGAATCCCTTCACATGGCACTCACAGCCTATAAACCACCTTCATTTTTAAAAGATAATTATATTCGTACCAACACATTTTGTTTGTTACGTCGATTTTTGTTCAAATATTCTATTATTATGGTAAAAAACTAAAAATATTTTGTCAACTTTCGCTATTTGGTATTTTTCTCGTTTATTTAAAAACAAATCGATCGATGTTAGTGACAACATAAGCTAAATAATAGATGTTGGTGATAAAAATAAGACAAAATAAATAAATAAATAATTGAAGTCATAAGTATAAAAATGAAAGAAAATTAAGAACTTTTCATTATAATTAAAATGAGAATAATTTAACATAAAGTGTTGCATAATTACTCCACTTTAAATTATCCTTTTTTTCTCATGCGCACTACAAATTACTGCAATCACGGGGGGACCTCAAGATTGCATCTTAGAATTCAATTAGCTTGATCCAATAATTGAGTTGATCAAATTTTACAATTAAAAGTGATGGACATAATTATAAAACACATCAAAATTCTAACACTTTAACAAGTTAAATAACTTCTTCGAATAAACCAATGCATACCTTTTTTTTTTTATAACTGTGAATGTTCGGGTCAACTTGCGCGCACCTCGACTAATTTCACGAGGCTCTGAAATTTACGAGTGGGTACTCACCTCAGTGGCCCTAAGGGGATTCGAACAATCGAACTGGTAACCATTGAATAGTAAACACAAGTTCTGATCAATTGAACAACCTCTCAGAATTATAAACGAACGCATACCTCCCACGATTGGAATAATTATCCATGCTAGATGAGTCTAATCCATAGCGAAATGTCATCAGGTATTTACTTTCCAACTATATCATCATTTACATTATCTTTTACACTTTGCCACGTGACAACAAATCATTGAACAGTTTACAAAAAATAAACAATTTTACCTCTAATCCTTTTTTAACAACTTCAAATGTCAAAAAGGATGCACATGTAGCTTTTTTTTTTTTTCCTATCCTATCCTACTATACTAAAAGAGGCAGTTTGAGCTAGAGTTGATATATTCCTTTTCCTACTATACTAAAAGAGGCAGTTTGTGGGGCCCATCGTCCACCACCCTTTTCCCTTTTTCCCTTTTTTCTTTTTTTTCTTCTTAATCTTATCTTATCCTAATCCTAACACATACAAAAGAGGCCCTTTTGGTCGACCAAAACGACGTCGTTTCAGCCTTTACCGCCTTTTTGGCTTTGCACGTCTTGTCTCTTCACTACAAAATAAACCCTCTTCCCTGACCTATTCATCCTCCTTTCCAAAGAACTTACCCACAAAACTAAGACCCTAATTGCAATCTCTCTTGTGTGCGGGCACAAGATCGATGCCATAGTGGCAAATAATTACAGGAAATTTTGAGCCACCTGAGACATATTTGCGAGGCTTCGACTGTTGGGTACTCATTTTTTCTACCCCTTAATCCTAATTGCTCTTTCTCTCGCGATCGTAGAAAGAAATTCCAAAAAATTTGAGTCAACTGAGACATAAACCTGTAAGAAAAATCTTCACTTCTTCAATTTCTTCCTCTTCAATATATCATTTCTGGTTTTTTTAGTTTTATGCTTGAATCAGCGATTTATTTTCATTTTTTGTTCGATCTTTGAAGAATTCGAACCCAAAATTAGCGAGCAGTCGTTACCTGTGAAGGCCGCCGTCGTCACCACTACTAGCACCCCAGGGTGCTGCCATAGGCGACTTCATGGGAACTCTAATGGGTGACTCAGCTTCCTTGTTTAGGCCTCCAAATGAGGATGTTAACTGAAACCCGGAAGCTATGGCGTCGCTCGAGCCTATTTCCATTTTTCGACTTTTATGCTCATGTATATTTATTTGTGTGTTATGATTGGTTTGGAATGATTTTGGATGGTTTGAGTTAGTTTATATTTGTGGTCATTTATTAAAAATCATAGGTTCAATGAAACTTTAAGGATTTTCCATTGGGAGGATTTTGACGATTCATTCTAAAAATTGGGAAGACTACGTTTAATTCCACACTATTAGTTCAATTTGAAGATCATTTTGCCATTATCCTCCTGTTTTAATTTCAGATAGTTTATACAGTAGAAATTCTGTGTTCGAAAAGTAGTATCTTGACATTAATTCTTTTAAGGATTGTTGTGTAGACTAATTGATTAATATATCCACCGTTTATGGTAGAAGGCATTGTTTCCATAGTTAAGAATTGAATTATACTTGAGAAGAAAACGAGTTTGGTGTAATGTAGAGTGTGGACAATAGAGAAAGGGGTGCGCGCTTGTGTGTGAGCGAGAGAACTTCATTTGTACCAGTATTTTATAAATTCAAAATATTTATTCGTTTCCTGTGAAAAATGCAGCGGTTCTCAATCCTATGATACGACATATCGCACAAACCATTTGAGTAATTGTTTAATCTTTTTTACTTCTGTTTGGGGTATCTGTTGTTCCTGTGGTGTTTCTCTTTCTGTGCGGCTAATATGGGGGTCTACTTTGATACTTACTTTTCATTTGTTTATCTTCTTGAATTTGAGGACGTTTATCTTTCAAAACTGGTTTTTTCAACACTTTAACTGCAGTTTCTCGAGAAGGAGAATACTCAATTAAAAGCAAATACCAAAGGTTTAGTAATGGAATTGGACAGTCTGAAAGAACAAAATGGCATGCTGCTAAATGAAATCACACTTGTACAAACAAGTTTAAAGAATAGCAAGGTATTTAAAAAAATAATTATTTATATTTATATTTCTCTTCGACTTCTACTGCAATTAGAATTTACTTTTGCAATCAGAAATCAATATGTCTGGCCCATGTCTCAATTTTGATGTTCTGTTCTAAAGATTTTTAAACTCTCTTATATGTGAATGCAGCTTTTAGAGAAGAACACACGTTTGGAATTAGAGTTGAATGATGTACTTAAAGATCTGAACAACCCTAATGATTTCATGCAAAACGAGGTTGCACGTCTAGGAATAAACTTAGAGCATAGCAAGGTACGGATAACAAGATCAATTTTTATTCCTACATAAAATTTATTTCTTGCATAGCTATTTCATTTATATAGACTGACACCTGTAGTTATTATGTTAAAATTGATGTGACAATGTCAGACATCGCGTTTTTATCTATAAAAGTGTTGTATCAGATAAGATTTATAGTGGAGATCGTAATGTATGATCTTCATCCCCCCTCGCTGGATCCCAAAAAGTATAAGAGGATAAAGAAAGAATTTCTTCTTTTATGTTAGAATCATAGTTGCTGGAATCTTTATAACATTTAGAAAAAACTGAGTTTATAAATTGGAGGGCCCCGAACTTTTGTTACATTCATACATATACTTATAATTCACATACATACATGCAAAAATATGTTGCTAGAGTTAAAGATGTTTTATAGTTCCTTTTGGCTTCACACTTTTTCCCCTTGTTAGCATGCTTTTACATTGGCCGTGACTAATGTTAGCAGCTAGAGAATTCCACATATCAGAAACTGCTTGCAGATACAAACCCAGATGTATGAGAAGAAAATATGTGATTTGATGAAGCAACTAGAAAATGAATATGCTTGTTCTGGCAATGCTGAAGAGCAAATAGAGTGGATGAAGAAGCAACTCGATGATACTGGAAAGTCATTGCAGGTTGACCATTTAAATTCTGAGCATTGAAAAGATATAAATTAATTATTTGGTTTAAATGCACTGTTCACATTGCTGGAATCATCACAAAACCCAACAGAAATACGAGTTGCTTCTGGCGCCATGCCAATTTGCCATGATGGTAACTTCAAATCTTTGTTGCTTTAGGTTCTGTTTGAGGCCCATTTTTTGGAAAAATAGATTATATAATAGTGATGTTTTTGGAGAAAGCGTGGATAAAAAATGTGAAAAACTGAAAAGTTTTGGGTTTGTGTGAAATTATTTTATCGAGAGAATGTTTTGGGTAAAAATAAGTTTTTAGAGAATGGGGCTCAAGCAAGAAATTATTTACTATAAGAAATTTATGGATGATTATATATGTGAAAATTAGAATAGAAGTTTTGGTCCCAATGCTGTTAACTTTTAGTAACGAAAGTTACTCTCCACTTCACATGAGAATAGGTTGTTCTAAAGAGAGAATTTTATGACAACCTGAGCTTCTAGGTGAGATAATTCAACATGGTATTAAAACAGTAAGATGTCTTGGGTTCGAGTTTTATCCCAACCCATTTATGAAAATTGTGGACATGTGAGGCTTTGATTAAAATTAAATTGGCCTACACGTAAGGGAGCATGCTAAAGAATAAATTTAATTAAATAAACATGTCAATCTCTCTAATATCTTAAGCTTTTAGTTGAGTTTGTATGACAAATTAAATGAGTAGAACTTTCATACACATTTTTTTCCTTTAAAGATCAGTATTTTTTGGTCTTCAGAGGTGAATCAAGGTTTGATAACCAATAAAGGAGGTGCTCAACTACTCACTAATATAGCTTCCAAGACGGATGATCCTCAAACTCTCCGCATGACAAAGATTCGATTGTATAATGAACAAGTTTTTAGCTTATTTTTTCTTTTTTTGTACTGTATAGTGTTATTTATCCGCCCTGCCAAACATACAAGTAACATATCCTGATGAGAATTATGTATATTGATGTCTAGGTACTTGTTATACTATTCAGTGTTCATTGCCAATGCTGGGAAAAAGGGTAATTGCTTAAGCTATTGCCTTGCTTTTATTCAGAGGAGACCAACATTAAAGAAAAATATACTCCTGATTGATTTCTTGATATTGAAACCTATGATATTTGATTAAAAATTCAGATGAAATACCAATTCACTGGAAATTGTTTGAGTTGTACTTTTAATTGGAATATACTTGTTAATGCGTTTGGATTTCATGCAGCTACTGCTATGAGATTTGTTTCCTTTAGTTGTGAATCAGTAGCTTAGTTTTATCACAATTCCTTTATGCTGCAGATTATGGCATCATATTTGAATGGGTTGACGGTTGGAGAACCACTATCTGAACATTTCATGGAATCTCCACAAAGGTCTGAAATCATGATTTATCTTAGGTAAGTAATTCAATTATTTAAAGGAATTTTACCCGTTAGACTGCATTCATCCACACAGGCACCCATGTATACTAAGTATTTGATGGGTGAATAGCAATTCCCGAATATTGATGTTGGATTGCACTAAAAGAAAAAAACATTTACCAAAATGTGGATTATAACATTTATTAAGCAAATTGAGATCTGGAAAGACAAACAACACTAGATTTTCGCAAGTAAAAGATTGTAAATTTATTGGTTTTTCTTTGACTTGGCCTATCCAAGTTCTATATTTTACTAGCTTAAGAACTTGTAAATTCTCCACTCGACTTTATTAGCTAATACTAGAGTAGACTCTGGAAATCAATAAAATTGGGTAATTTGATCTTTACACAAGCATTTTCATAAATACATTCGAGAAGCTGAGAACCTCCGAAACAAGAAGCGTTGTGATTGTTGATTGAAGATTTGTTTGTTCTTTCCTTTTCCTCTTTTACTGCGTCCGGGTTTTTGTGGGCATGAAAGGTGAAGGTGCTGTTATAGAGAATTTATGATTGCATGTACAAAGCTTGCTCATGAAACATAGCCAGATAGAATAAAAACGAGGATGTAAGATGGGACTTCGACCGTAGCTATTGGTTGCATATGACTTATGAGATGGAAGAAAGTTACAAAAAGTTGTTACTTTTACTACTTTGAGCTAGGATTATTCTATTCAGTAGCATATCTAGCATTTTTCAATCTTAGGAATTCTATTATTTTTCCTCTTGTGATTAAGTTAAATATAACTATTTGAGTCAAACTTTAATCAGGATGATATATAATTGCTCCTCCAAACAATGTAGTTTTTCGAGTTGATGGATAGTGATGTATTTGTATAGAGTTATTTTGATAACGCAGATCTCCTCTCCTCGCTTACTCAATCCGTGCAAATATCCATGTGTCCAGAGACACCGGGCATGTCTCCATTAAGCATGGAGACATGCTCAGTGTCTCCGTGTCTGCTCGCACAATTTCACTCCCAGAACCCCTCTCTCAGCAACACCGTTGAACCCAGAACCAAAAGCATGTTACTGCATTTGCCTAAAAAGATAGAAACAAAGATCTGATGGTAATAACGAGTATATCGAAAGTTTAGAAAGTGGGCTTCGAAGGCCCTATCCAACTCATCTCTCAACTTCGTTCCACAATTCTCTCCTTCCAAAACTTCCCTTGATCAGGTACCCCACCCACACCACCCCCTATTGATCACTAAATATATTGCTAGACGTCCACACTATCCATTTCCATAGATTCTGCCATTGGTGTTGTGTTGCAGGAATTATTCTAGCAGTATTACTATTTCAAGTCAAAAATACTATAGAAAGCATGGAAATATGAGAAATTTAATGGAATGTTCAAATGATTCTTCGTTACCTATTTTGTGAAATGTGGTTTTAAGAAGGGATTTAATTTTTACGGGGCCTTTCGTCGTCACTCTTTCTAATTTTCCATTCTTCAAGTAAATTCAAGAATTGTTACTGCATTTTCTTTATTTATTTTGTTTAATACTTGAAAGTCTAATTAGTGTATTTCAAATTGTAGTTTTATTAATTTCTTTTGAGTTACAATTCACTTCGCAAAATTTTGAAGTTGGCTTCTTTTTGCAGAATTGTTCTTATATTGGGAATTGAAATTAGGGGCAAAGGGGGAAAAATTCTGTTCTTTAATTGAAGGGAAAAGGGCACTTCTATGGTTGCAGGTTTTGGTGCCGAGGAAGAGTTGAAAATGGATTTAGCAATTGATGATATAAATGCTTATTCATATTTGTACCCAATTGAATTGCCTTCCAAGAAATTTGTCTTCAAATGGTAAGTGTTTATTTAAATTTAACTGAGAAGTATCAAGAAATGATGATTTGTAGTTAAATGGTAAATTTTAAAATTCATGTAAAATTTAGTCCCAACAGTGTTTAATGCAGTCTTTCTAAAAATGTATTTATTTTCAGAAAGCTGTTAGAGAGAAATGAGTTTTGTTTAGGCATGAAAATGAGCCCAACCATGAACAAATAGGTGTTTTCTATGTTTATTTAGTCCATGGCTGGTAAACAATGCTGGAAAGGACCTAAAGAACAACTTGTCCTTGAATATCTTGCTTCAATTATTTTCTTAATCTAAACTTTGTTGGTTTAGGCTCTTAACCATCAAATTCTGTGCATAAAGGTTGCCTCCCATTAACATCTTGTAGCTTTCCATATCTTCAATTGTATAAAATTATCAAAGATTACTGATGAAAAGGAGAGAGAAATTACTACTAGAAGAAATGAATCTAGATTCTCTTCATGATTTGCTTTGTTTTGCATCTTGTATGAATGAGATGCCAATGACTATTGTTTTTCACATGGAAAAGTCTATTTTCTACTAGATTTAATGAAATTTTTTATCTTCTTTGTTTTCCTGTATCACTAATTTATATTGTAGGAACCTTTAATCTTTTCATCTATTTGAAGGGTGGAATCTAGAAAACCAGAGCGTTATTCATCAACTGCACCATTGTCCCGTAAGTCGGCAAACTTATTCCTCTGTCCAAATGCAGAAGTCAAAATTTTAACATGGTAGTAATGATTTGTGTATAGAAATGGCAAAATAGGTAGAATCTGTATTAAAGTTTTGAGTAACATGATATTTTGACATATCATTTATAAGCTTGCTTATACACCGATTGATATGATATACAGCTGATGCACGACTTTGCATTATGTCTGAAAGATCGATATCATTGACAACCTTATAATTTCTGTTTCGGTAAATTTGATGCTACCATATTCTTCCATAGTTTGATCATCATCGTTATGGGTTTTGTTTAACTTTACATATTGGTCTAGATAGGTCCCCCCAATTTGCAGTTCTTAAAATCAGGGGTTTATATTATCTTCGGAACATCTTGTTCATGGAGAAGCGATATTTTAAGTCCTACTTTTGTGGATTTACCGATGTTTTTCTCACAGGTGCTTTTTGCCAACTTAGATGAATTTACATATCTTCTAGCAGAACCATGAGCCAAACTATTACATATGGTGAACAAGAAAAGGAACTACTCATACATTTTTATAGCGTCAGATTAGTTTGGGAAAAATATACTACCTTGTGGTGCTGTTGTTCTGAATATTTCTCCAATCACTGATGTTATTGAAGTTAGCAAATTTGTTAATTTTTAAAAATTCTCTATTGTTCAACATTTAAATTTTTATATAGATTTTTGCTTTTTTGCTTTCACGACTGTAGCCTTCTAACATGTTTAATTATATGCTTTCAATTTCTTTATTAAAGTGTCATCATGCTTTTGAATTCTTCATTCATTTCATTCCTGTTTTTTGGTTGCTTTCAGTTGTGTATTTCATGTATGTTTTCAATTGGGAAAATGGCTTCATAGACTATTCGTTGGATTTGAAAGGTTTGCCACTAACTTCCAAATGCTTTCTATATAATGAACGTGTGCTATAAACAAAAGTTTAATAAAAAAATTGATTGGCTGAATTTTGTAGAAGATGATTCCACAATTGATACTGAAGTTTATATTCTTCTTAGTACAGTTCCTAGAAATTATTGACAACTTGCCTTTTTTTCCTTTCTAAAAGCTGGTATAGCAGCTATTGTTTTTGCCTTTTACTATACTTATCTAACCTTAATGTTTGTTTGCTTATACAGAAGTACAGCTTTAGAGAAACTAGAGGACCTGTTGTTGTTAACTCGTAAAACTTAGCTTTTACTTTCCTACTACCTATGATTACTTGATTTTATTATCAAGCTCTCAGATATTTTTCCTGTAATTCCTTCAACTCCTTAGATTGCATACAGTGTTACTTGCTTCATTGATTACATATTAATATTGGAATACACTATCAGAAGCTCCCTAATTGCTTCTGCCATATCTCCAAATTCGGTACTGTACATTCCTCTTATATTTAGTCATTTTATTAGGTCTCTTTTTGAGTGTTTTAGGATTTATCTTTTATTTTTAACGATCCCAGTACGCTAGATTTTGGTTTTTCCTACTTTCCATAATTTCAGCTTTTGCCTTCCTTGCATCAATCCATATTCGGTTATGCACATATTGTTCTGCATAAAGACTTTTTTTTTTAGCTACATCCCAAGCCTTTCAACCTCAATTATCCATTTCTGATATCCAATTTAGTGATTACTTAAAAATGAAGCTGTCATTGTCTTCAATATTAATGCTTAGGTTAGCCCTGTTTGGTTGTTCATTCAATTAAAATTATTAAATGCCTAATGGTTATTCTATTTATATATCTACTTTTTCTCTCAAAGGATAGCTTAGACACCAAAAAAACCTAATATGGCTAGAATGATACATTTCATGATTTTTGTCCAGATGGTTATTTAACAGCATTTTCATTCAATACTTTTTGGTCCATTAGCAGTCTGAATCCTGCTTTAATACATAGGTATTCTACGTCTGCTTAGATTAGTGGTCATCTTGAGTTAATATAGTATAGCGTATTCCGATATACCATTACCATATAACACTTTGATTAATAGATTATGTGAAATAAAGAATTTTAAAACTCCCAACAGCCTGATGAATTAGCTCTTCAATCTATAGTTATAAAATCAGATTTCAAAGCAACTCATATTACTACTTTAATTAGTGAATATTGCAAGCAACATTTATACAATACATAAGCAGAGACTTTTCACTTTATATTATGTTATATCTTTCATGCAGAAACTTTTTAGTTTAAATACTGTAGTATTATATGCTCTGAAGGTTGTGTTCCACTATTGCGATTTCTCAATGTCTTTGTGCACTCGTTCAATTTCGATACAATATGGACATAACTGAGTATCTAACTTAAACCATCTTTATGAAAATATGAGCTTTTGATGAATGCGTTTACTTAGCTTTCAATTGGAAAATTTGACCCTTTTTTCCTTCTTAATTCTTTTGAGTACAGCATAAGATGGGCACTGTTGAGCCTGAGACTGAGGCTTGTGCTATTGCTGACACCAAGGCTGTAAGAACCTACCCATTTTTTTATAAATCAGATAATTAACTGAAAAAAAATTACAGATTAAACATTTTTGAAAGCCCAGAAATATCAGAGTTTCACTTTTTTGAAGTAAAATAAGAATAGCTTAACTTGATGATTTCTGTTTACCTTGTAACTAATCCTTATTTTAACTTTGTCTTCTAAATATTTTCTATTTTCTTTCAATCCTTTGGTATCGGTTGCTACTTATATGTCTTTGTGTGTCAAAATTTTTCCTGTACAAAAGACTTGTTATAGCATTTCTGCTGCATGAATGCTTAATTCTGCCTACTTTTTCTTAGTCTTACCTTGCCGTAATACTTCACCTCAGTCTTTTGAAATTGGAACTTAATTACTTTGTCACAAATAAGAAAAATCTTCCAACGTTCCAGGAATTTGTTCTCCTCGAAGTCTAAATCTTTTCTTTTAAGAGAGTTGCTTCATTGGCTTTGTGATGCTGATATCGCTGCTAAATGCTAATCATATATTTTAGTGTTCTTCCTGGATGGTTTTGTCCTGTTTTGCCCGTTTGGAGTTCTTTTGCCGTGATAGAATAGTTGTAATGCATGAGTGTGTAATTTTACAATACCAATCATAACCTATTATCTGTTGTTTGGATTTGTAGATATTAGTTCAAGAGTTGCCAGCAAACTTCTTTTTTTTCGATCTGTTGGAAAGGGCTGGTGAAGATAATTTTAGATAGAAACCGTATGGGGATTCCCTCTTACCGAGAAGCTAAGGCCTCGGTTGAACTATGAACATGTCAATGATCCCACCTTCAAGCTAAAAATGGGTGATGTAATTGTATTAACTCCGCCCATACCAGATAAGTCTTTAATAAAGTGCCGGCAGAAGATACAGCGCAGTGCATGTGTAATCATGGTGTTACTATATCAACCACAATGCATGCTGCCAGTAAACCCAGTACTATAGACAACTTGAGAAGTTGATCGTTATTTTTTTTTCTCTTTTGGTGTACACTATTCAATGTGACACAGAAGACTTCTGTATATAGATGTTGAAACATTAAAAAAAAACTGCCCTTACGAAGAAAAATGGTAAGCCAAAAATTGTTCTATAAAAATCACATGAATGCTATTGCTTTCGCAAATTCATTTGCCCTTGTGATGTTATCGGCTACTGTTAGAGATCAGATTATGAAATTGCATCGAAATGTGATTTATATTGGTAAATTGTTTAATGGAAGTGCTAAAAATTTAATTCGCTTATTTATATCCATTTATGGCAAAAGCAGAGGAGCATTTTATTGAATGAACTCATTGGATAGCCAGAGTAACTACATTATCGAATCACTGTCCAGAACAACGGCTTCTGTATTGCTAATTTTCCAAATAGTGATTTTTTGTTTTACCTTGCTGGAAAACTAAAAGCAGTTGTCAATGTCAATCACATTTGATAACGAAAAGCAAGTTGCCCTCTTCTCTCCAGAAGAAGTATGGCGCAGAGGCTTGAGATAAAATTGGAAACATAAGCATAATCAAAATTCCATTACTTGATTGATAAATGATATGTAACCATCCTACAAACTTTCATATATATTACTTTTCATTTGCAACAAATACATTTTTAATTCAACAACTTATTATTAGAATACTCATTTGTAGATGACTTTAGCTATTTAAACTCAAATGCCAACTAGAAAAAGCTTGTAAAAGTTTGTAACAAAGATTAACGACCCAAAAATTCAATTCATACAATACATTATTTATAGTAAAAAAAATACCTTCAAATTAATCCACACTATTAAATACCCAACTAAACTACAACACGTGCATTGCACGTGCCTACACTAGTTTAATTTTAAAAATTAAAGAACCTTCCTATTAGCCAAAATTTTTCGTTTTGCCTTTTCTTACTTGTGGTGAATATAAAACTACATTGTTTTCTTATTTTTTTCATTTTAAAAAATTACATTTGTCGAAATTGACATTATATGTTTTCTTAGAAGGAATAAGGTTGACCCAAAATTTTAATTAAAAAAGGAAAATGAAAAAAATTAGTAACTATGATTCTTATTCACCGTCAATTTATTATTATAAAAATATTTTAAACTAAATATAATATAATAATAGTTATGGGATGTGAAAAATACCATCCCTTGAATTGCCTCATCTTGACTATTACTTCTCATTTTATATTTAGGCCATGTTTGAGCCACATTATTATAGAACGATAAT
Organism: Fraxinus sp. D2006-0159; assembly: GCA_903798375.1. NCBI lineage: Eukaryota > Viridiplantae > Streptophyta > Magnoliopsida > Lamiales > Oleaceae > Fraxinus > Fraxinus sp. D2006-0159. Next base: position 2,283 of record CAIGRQ010033468.1, on the reverse strand, counting down.
GAAAAATATAGCTGTTATGAGACGACAGAAGAAATAGAAACTCAAAATTGATGATTTAATGTAATATATAACGGTTATATTTTTCATTTTTATTGATGAAAAATGAGAAACAAACAGAAGCTTATTAAATTAATTACATTTAATCAAAATATTAAATAAATTAGTAAACGAGTCCCAATTCCATCGTCCAAAACTCCTAGCTGGGGTAGGGGACCCAATCTCGTCATCCCCATTGTCATTCCTATCGCTATTATGACTCCAAAATAAAAGATGAAAGAAAATACATTTTATCATTATTACATAAATTTTAATAATATTCATTTTAGCTAAAAATAATGCTAGTTGTCGGTTTTTACTTAGTGAAAATTATATAGAACCAGATCTTTTAAGTAATCATTTCAAAAATCAGATTTGAAAGTTTTTTGTTCAAAAATCAGACGATAATTTAATTTCTAATAATAATAATATTATTATTATTAAATTAAATTAATTTACCACATTTAGTTTGCCCATCTCACAAATCCTAATTAATTTTGAAAAAATCTATCTCATAACCGTTTCATTTCACACGGCGAACCTACTCCGTAATTCTTCACGACTCTCACTCCAGCGACTCATCACAAAGCAGCGGTGATGGCTCTCCTTCGTGCACGACAGTTCATCGCCATTGCTCACGGTGCAGATCAATTCTTCTTTTTTTATTTTTTTTATTTTTGAGTGGTGCGGTGGTGGTGATGGTGTGTTGATTTTTGTGGCAGCGGTGGTAAAGGTATGTGATACGGTGCGGTGCAGTGACGGGAATGAAAAGCTCTGTGCAGTGCGGTGCTATGTGCGATGTTTATGTGCGGTGGTGGTGTGCAGTGGTTGGATGCGGTGCTATGCCCGGTGATTGGGTTGGGTACGGTGGTGTATAGTGGGTGCTGTGTGCGGTGTGGTGGAGATAGTGGTGGTGTGTAGTGGGTGGTATGTGTGGTTGTTTTGGTGGTGATTTTGTGGTTGTTTTGGTGGTGGTAGTGGTTTTGGAATTAGGGGGTGGTAGCAGCAAAGTGTGTGGTGGTGGTGGTGGTGGTGGTGGTGGTGGTGGCGCAACGACGATGATGGCGAGTTGGTGTAGTGGTGATGATGGCGGCGGTGTGGTTATGGCAGCAACGATAGAGTGGGGAGGAAGAGTGTGATCATTATTCAGGTGTTGTGGTAATTGGTTAATTTGTGAATAAAAAAATGTATGATTGTGACTAAATTTGGAATCGTGACGAGAATTTGGTATGTTGTGACCAAAGAATTTGATGATTTGTGATTAAAAAATAACTCGTGGCCAGGCCAACTAATTCAATAATTTGTATTTGAGAAATAATTTGTGATCAATTAATTTGATTATTTGTGATCGTAAATTAAATTGTGACTTATAAAATTTATGATTTATGAACAATAAATAAATTGTGACCGATGAATAAATTGTGATTAATGAGATTTTTGATATGTGNGAGAATTTGGTATGTTGTGACCAAAGAATTTGATGATTTGTGATTAAAAAATAACTCGTGGCCAGGCCAACTAATTCAATAATTTGTATTTGAGAAATAATTTGTGATCAATTAATTTGATTATTTGTGATCGTAAATTAAATTGTGACTTATAAAATTTATGATTTATGAACAATAAATAAATTGTGACCGATGAATAAATTGTGATTAATGAGATTTTTGATATGTGATAGAAAAATAATTATATATTTTTTTTATTTGTGATCGAAAAATAATATGTGATTAATTAATTTGATAATATGTGACCACTAAATAGGTTGTGACCCACGTACCTGCGACCATCAATTGTATAATTGTGACCTTAGTATATTTAATTAATAAACTATTTTTAATTATTTATTTATCACTCGAGTTTTTAATTTTGAAAATTTAAACCTGAAATTTGAATTAGGGAAAAATTCATAACTCAAGCTTTATTTATCTCAAAATAAAAATTCAAGCCCCAATGTTTAGAATTGCAAAAAATCAGGTTTTTCATAAATTAATTAATTATATTTTACAATTATTATATTAAATTAAATATTTAACTGTAATATAATATAATTAACTCACCCCACCCCACCCCCATCTCCACCACCACTATTGCTCTGACGACTACTCCAGCGACTGTTCTCTGGTTACGTTTAATTTCGGCGACTACTTCGTTGACCGTTCTGCCGCTACTTAATTCCGACGACTGTTTCGATTCCGACAATTGTTAAGGTCATAATTATATGCAATTTGGTCACATATATCTTAT
>CAIGRQ010033428.1:0-17723 GCA_903798375.1 Fraxinus sp. D2006-0159 | reverse complement strand
TTTAGCAAAGTCCACTTTAGGTAAATGAGACAAACAAATTACTATATAATTTTATGTCTATTTGGATAATAACACTACACATTATGCCTGAGGACAAAATGGTAAATACAAGAAAAAATTGAATTTTTTTTTGGCAAAATATTGAGGGACCCCCCCTCCCTCCGCCCCTAGATGAGGGTGTCCCTCTATAGAGATGCCTAAATTTCCAAATCTCCCCATGAAAATCCTTAGCAAAAATTGTCTAAACTAGGGGCTCAGCCGAATATTTAACTCTGAAATATAGTCTCAGCACAACATCTCGAAACGTAGAATCCCTCACCATCGTTTGCATCACGCTGTGTCAATGTCTTAACAAATGAATCTGATTGGGTTTTGTTTTAGTTTTTTAATTTTAATTCAAAGTGAACATTTACTCCTTTAAAATTAGTCAAAATCAATTTATTGGGTGACTAATGGTCAAGCTATCAGAAATAATTCATTTGGACTCTGCTTGCTAATTTTTGAAAGGTTTGGGACCGCTGCTGCAATTATCCCAAAAATTAAAAGTTCCGACAGGTGTCCGAAAATCTATAAAACTCAACCAGTCAGCTGTCCGGAATCCCGGTGGGCAAGTCCAAACTCCAAGACCAATTCAATACTATACATTTACCCTCGTCCCACCTTCCGCTTCTTCTGCCGCGCCACTTTTATCACCCCATCCACCGACTACGCCGTGGAGGGTGGCGCCTGGACCACAAGCTAAGACACTTTTATTCATACCGAGGAAATGGGACAGGGGCTGAGCTGCGGACAATTCCGCGATAATGATCTGTTCGTTGCAGTCCAAACTGGAGAGCTTGAAACAGTTGGAGCAATGGTCGATGAGAAACCAAATTTGTTGACAGTGAAAACCGTTCATGGTAAGCTTTCTGCACTGCATGTGGCTGCTGCAACTGGGCAGATCGAGGTGGGTTCTTTGTGATTTGTGAATATTTGTATATCTCATTTTCTTGAGTTATTTCATCAAATTTTCTTCGTTCCGTACTTTTGGTAGGTTCTTTGTGTGCTTTTGGATCAGTGTAGTAATCCAGATATCTTGAATCGCCACAAACAGGTGTGTGTTGTTTGATTCTTGTTTAAGGGAAGCTCATCCTGTTATTTTTATGTAATTTTGAGTCGAGATGCATTTTTTTCTCCTCGGAGATTTTTGTCTGTTTTATATACTAAAATATGTGCATTGCTTTTCTTGGATTCTGATGGGATCAGACTCCATTGATGTTGGCTTCTATGCATGGCAAGATTTCCTGCGTGGGAAGACTGATTCAAGCTGGAGCAAATGTATGATCATGGCATTTTGCTTCTTTGTTTTCTTTTTTCCAGTATGTATTGGTGAGTTACTAATTTAATGATGAATTCATCTTGGGATTTTTTCAGATTTTGTTGTTTGATACATTACATGGAAGAACCTGTTTGCATTATGCAGCCTACTATGGTCATTCAGATTGCCTACAATTGATTCTTTCTGCTGCTCATTCTACTCCAGTTGCACAATCTTGGTGACTATTTCTTCCCTATGTTGTCTTATACTAATACACCCCAATGTTTGTCTAATCAAAACAACTAGCTAATTATTGTGCTCAAATGGGAGGTCAGGGGGTTTTCGAGATTTGTTAACATAAGAGATGGAAGTGGTGCAACCCCACTGCATTTGGCAGCTCATCAAAGACGACGAGATTGTGTTCACGTTCTATTGAGCAGTGGGGCTCTTGTGCTTGCTTCTACTGGTGGATATAGGTATACCTTTAATCTAGTTCTTTTAGCATTTTGTTGCATTTATCAGATTTAAAAAGACAGATATTTGCAGCTACCCAGGGAGTACACCTCTTCATTTGGCTGCACGGGGTGGTTCTTTGGACTGTGTCCGGGAATTGCTTGCTTGGGGTGCTGATCGTCTTCAAAGAGATTCCTCTGGGTGAGCAATGGAACTTTCTTCCAAACAAATGCATCTCCCCTGAAGTCACTTAAATAATTGTACATATAAGCTGAAAATTAATTGTTTATCTGGTTTTAAGTCTTATAATGAAAATTAAATAAATGTTAATAATTCTCGTGTAGCTAATTGAGAGTTTTGGGCAATAATTCGGATAGCTTCACTGGGCAATTTCATGTCTCTATAGAATTCCTGTGAGATCAATGAGCCAATCCGTTATATAGTAGAGATGTTTTAGGTGAAAACGCTTACAGAATGTGGACAACTCAAATTTGAGATGTCTACTTTAATGTTGCTTTTGCTGTCACTATGGAATAATGTTCAATCGCAATACCACATTAGAGATGTTTTAGGTGAAAACGCTTACAGAATGTGGACACCTCAAATATGAGATGTCTACTTTTATGTTGCTTTTGCTGTCACTGTGGAACAATATTCAATCACAATACCACCAATTGAACCAAATATCATTTGTTATATGTCATTGTTGCATCCTTGAATCTTTGGGAAATTCTGTCCTTTTATCATTTTGATATTGTGTGAAAGTTTTTTCGAACAGAGTTATTTTCTCGTGTTCACGGGTAAAAGCAAATAAATTATTGATATGACACAGTATCTCTGCAGGAGAATGCCTTACGTGGTTGCTGTGAAGCACAAACATGAAGCATGCGCTGCATTGTTAAATCCTATTGCTCCTGAGCCTTTGACTTGGCCGTCGTCCTTGAAATTTATCACTGAGCTGAATCCTGAGGCAAAAGTTTTATTAGAAAAAGCCTTAATTGAAGCCAATAAAAAGAGAGAGAAAGTGGTCTTGATGGAGGCGTCTGAATCAATTCCACAATCTTCTAGTTCTGATGTCACTGACGATGATTTTGAGGTACAAAACCCTGCCAAAAGTATTTTGAATTGCATTTCACATAAAATAAATGAATGTCTTGCTAAGAATAGATCTCTATAGATTCTTGATTCAGTTCATGTCGAGATGGCTATAATTAACATTTTTTTCCTGTCTAGAGAAAGTGGTACATCCTTATCTTGTTGTCTTAAAACCTGAGATACAAAACTATGTGATGTCCAAGAATTTTACAACTATCAGAAACTGGGAGTAATATGACTTGTATTCCTCTGTTCATGCATGCAAATTTGTTATATAAGGGGTCAAATGAATGCTCCTTGGTGACGAGTCTTATGTTGTTCTGATATATTCTTAATTTAAAGATGTGGAACAAATGCTTATGTATTATCCGTACTGCTTGAGATTCTTTTAAAATGCATAAAAACCATATTGGGGAAGGCGGAGCGAGACAATGTTCAATGTGCAATATCTCTACTTGCTAGTTTTCAATGAATATTCTGTTTTAAGAAGATAAATGGAGTTGTAATTTTTTAGCTATGTTTGGCTCGTGTTTATAAACTATTCATTTCTATGTATTTATAATTTAAATTGTTTATAATCACTTCCCAAACATGTTCTTAATAATATAAATGGAAAAGTGATCATGTGTACAACTGTGTTTAGTATTCATAGGTGCGCTTCAAGAACAACAAACATGGCATGTTGGGTAAGGTGGATTTGATAGTAATAGACACTAATAAGAAAAGAAAAGATCTTGTCAATTGTACTGTTGAGCCTTGTGGATGGTGGTGTAGCTTTCTCATGAAATGATAACTCAAGAACAAACCTAGTCTTTACTTTTTATTATAGTCGAGGAATATAATGGGAACATTCTTGTCACGCAGGCCAACGATGCCAAGCTATGTTGCATTTGCTTCGAGCATGATTGCACAATTGAGGTTCAAGAATGTGGTCATGAGATGTGTGCTCATTGCACTCTGGCTTTGTGCTGTCACATCAAACCCAATTCTGCCGCTAATTCTGTAAAAATTCCACAATGTCCCTTCTGTCGAACTGACATTACTCTCTTAGTTGTTGCCAAGAACAAAATTGATGGTGACATGGAGATGGAGTTCAGTTCAAATATGCCTAGAAGAACAGGAAAGTCATTTAATCTTGGTGAAGGCAGCAGCAGCAGCTTCAAGAGTTTGTCATCCTTGGGTTCATTCGGGAGATTAAGCCGTGGTTTGGGAAAGGTTGGCGTCGAATGCAATGAGGAGCTTGATAAGACTTAAAGCTTGGAACAAGTCGAGCTGAGGTCATATTGTTGCAATATTCCATCTTTATAACTTCAGTCTAGCACTTGATTGAAGAGCAATTGGGAATAATACCAGTAAAATCTGAAATAGGTAGTCTGAAGTCAAATGCGGTTTTATAATTGTTAATTTCTTGTATATAGAGGGTTCTCTCTATTTTATGTGCCAAGTTTCTAGTGCAAGATCAAACTTTTCATATGGTTTAACACAAATGGTAAGCATGAACGACGTCCATTCCTCTAAATTGAGTTATTTAGAGGTGCTCTGCGATTGTTCTTCACTATTTTATTTGGACAAGTGACCAATATTGTTGAGTCCACCTCACTAAACACACTATAAGTATAATGTAAGAGCATCTCCAATAGATTCTCTATTTCTAAAGAGCATATTCTATCATTTGGAGATTCTTTATAAATTTAGAGACTTAAATTTTTGAAGTACTCCAACAAGCTCTTTATATTTAACACTTAATTTTACTATTTCCATAAAATATTTATTATTTTTTGTTTATCTTTTATTTTAACTAGTTTTTCTTTAAATTATTTTNCTTTATAAATTTAGAGACTTAAATTTTTGAAGTACTCCAACAAGCTCTTTATATTTAACACTTAATTTTACTATTTCCATAAAATATTTATTATTTTTTGTTTATCTTTTATTTTAACTAGTTTTTCTTTAAATTATTTTATTGTTTTCATACATTGAAAATTGAAACACTTTGAATGCATTTAATTATAGATAGTGAATTTGAAACACATTCTCTAAATTAAAATGTTAATTTAAAGAGTTTTTCAGAGCATGATTTTAAATGTTGATTCTTTAAAATAGAGAGTATCTCATGTTTAAAGAGTCTCTTGAAAATACTATAACTATAGACATTGAACTCGACTGGGGAGTCGAGCCAACATAAAGACTAGGTTAATGGATGACAATAATATAGATAAAGACCCCGCGGAAGGAAATTTCCTTCCACAACAACGCGATTAGGCTGAAAAAGAAGACGATGTCTAACTTCTTAACTCAAAAATAGAGTGTACAGACAGTTAAAATGAGAACTTGATCATCAATGTCCACACAAACATGAGAAAAGAATTGGAGATCCATCACTATTGCCTTCCTGGAATAAGTCTCTGTTGAAGTTTCTTTCACCATTTGATGAGTCCGGCCAAAAACTTGACTGAGGTGGAGCAACATGGCCTTCAACAAATAATGAATTCGGGTCTGGAACATGAGCAAAATCATCCAGACCATAAGCACCCGGGCTCGGGTTTCTTCTGTAATTGCTAGCAGCTCTCCTTTCTGCTTCAAGAAAGTGACCGAGAGATGAGGTGTTGTTAATGCTCACAGCATCAGTGCTTAGCTTGGAGCATAATGAGAAAAACCATGTCTTGGATTTGTAACTCTTCCTGTTTCTTAGTGGTTCGGGTATTCTTCCCCTCGTTGATCTTCTTGAGAGCTCTAGAATGCTCGAAATACCAATGAGGTTCCCGAGAGTGATACTCTTGTCGCGGAAGAAAGAACCAGTGGACTGAAACAGGTGAAGAGCATTAACATAACAAGGACAAAGCTAGTAAACATTCCACAATGGTTATCATCTAGACAATAACACTGTCACCGTCTGTAATAATTCATAATGCATTCAAAAAACTATCAGTTCAAGCCATCCCTTCAAGAATGGCATCTGTTTTATTTGAATTTTTTGAATTTTTATTTCACAATCCCAGTAGTTGCTCAATTCACAAGTACTTGTGATATTACATCAATTTTTCACCAGTTTCCATGTGGCTTCTTCAATTAACAAACTGGACAAATGCCTAGATAACTAGTGAAAGAGTGAAAAGCAACATCACTAGGCCATGTGGAAAAAAGAAAGTGTTTGCGCACCTTTTAACTTTTACTAAGCATTACCCAATCTGACACAGAAAACGAACCAACATGAAACATACACAAAGAAAATAAGCCAACTTTTACAGAGAAATGTTTACTCTTACCAGAAAAGGTCAAAAAGAGGTAGCAGGGACTAATTGATTATCAAAAATTAGTTGAAGGGCTAGTTAGATTGTTGATAGAATGATATTCTATGGCCAAAATAATCTCTTTTAAACAGAGAAAACATGCCAAAAAAAAATAATAATAATAATAAAAAATACAAAAAAATCCATTTGTGGATAATATTACCTGAGTATCAAGATCAGAAGAAGAATCAGTGGAAGAAGTGGGGGAACCGGTTACTAAAGTGTTGAAAGAAATAGAGCCATTGAAATCACGATTCCTCACCAGCCCAACTCTCACATTTAGTGGTTGCAGCCCTAAAGGCCACCCTTCTTCCTGCAAAAACCAAGAAAACTCAAATAATTTATACAAAGATTTCAAGATTTTCTTATTCAACACAATCCCATTACTCAAGCCAAGTCACAAAACAAGCTTAATCACAGTGTGTGTGTGTGTGTGTGTGTGTGTGTTTTGGGTCTTCTTTCTTGGTGGGTGAGTGGGTGGAGGCTAGTACCTGGTGAGCCATTTCTTGAACTCCCCAAATGCAGGGTGGGATTTTGACAATTGTTGGATGGGATCAAGTCAATTGATGGGAAGAATTTAAAGTGTCAATTTCATCCAACAATTTTATTCTTTTCCCTGGAAAAGGAAACGAATGCAGAGAAGAAATATTTACTAATAATGGATTTGGGCCAGTAGGATTCCAATTACACTGCCCACTTTTTAAAAAATGGCGCATTTATCGATTACTACGAAGATACGTTTAGGATACAGTATTATTATTCATTATACAATGTTGCAACGTATTATAAATTATTTTGGGCCTCTTCCTTCTCTCTTTTCTGCTCACTCATAAGGGTTCGAACCCCACAAAGGAGGGGGAGAGTCTACTGAACATTTCAGCCATTAACGGGAATTTCGTCCACATCTAATCCCCAATTCTTGTTACCTTGACTAATCGGGTTTGATGAATTGTATAGTTTTTTTCTAATACCATCTTATTCGACATACTCAACATTTCATAAAGTATATTGACATTGAAGTACTCTTAGAAAGAAGATTCTAAAGTAAAAAATGACATAATTGACTAGGTTTATGGAATTACTAGAGTAGAAAAATTAAAACCAAGAACCATTTCTTGAAGACGTGTCCTAGAACTCACCAAAGGCTTTGATGCACCCTTGTGTCCCCAATGTGAGGTGGGACACAAATATGCTTATTGCTGGATCATGGGTGACACAAAATATGCTGTTACATCGTGGGATAAGAATACTGTCAACATTGATGTATTTTCTCGCGTAAATGAAAATAGTAATTTAGATAGAGGTGTCAAAAATGATCAATCTAATCAAACCCCAACAACCCATAACATTAAAAGGGTCCCTAGCATCAGTGTCGATACTAAATGGTTGACACCTTTAGTACTCTTACATGAATAGACAGTATGCCCTTATTTAGCAAGGATTAAAATTTAGATTTTAATTTAAGTTAAAGTCAATATGAATTTTATCCATTTTTTATAAGACTCACAATTTTTCAACAACATAATTTATTAATTTTATCAAAATATACTAAAAATATGATTTTAATTTCCACCAAACAAGAGCGATGAAGGTATATAAAAGGAACGGTAGTAAAAGAATAAAGGATTGGCAATTTGGGAAGCAAAGGAAGCGAAGACAACGGAAGCCTTTAATGTACACAAAGATCGATGTTAGTGTCGGTTTGATGATGTTAAAAAGAGAAAGGTGCCACGATTGAGATAAATTAAACACGAAGTTCAACTATTAAAAAATATAAAATGGACCAGATTTAGAGCTTGTTTGATAGAAATTTTTTGGAGGAAGAATTAATTTTGAATAGTAATATGATGGGAAATGTGTGATTTAAAAAGAAGAAAAAATTATTGATGTGATGAAAAATATTATTTTATTGAAAAATGTGTGGTTGAAAATGAGAATTGATTTACTGTAGAATTTAAAAATCCGTAACAAACAGGCCCTCAATAGTCACGACTCTTCGCCCATATTAGGTTTAAAAAAATCAAATTTTTAGTAGATTCTGATTAAAATGGATGAAATATATAATTGAAAAGTTGTGAATATCATTAACTATGTGATTGAAAGTGAGTTTAAAGAAAAATGAGTTTTAAAAAATTGGAACGATTCTGATTTGAAATAATATCAAACAAAATCCGTCATTCGACTAGGTAATGAATAATTATGAAACCAATCTAATCTTCTTAGTTCTTATTCAGCCCATTGACCTTTTTTTTCTACTACATCCATGCGGCATTAACTGCTAAGAGAGGATCCGTTTACTTTTAGATAATAGGGGTCAATAAAAAACTGTCAAATTGAGTTGAAACTGCGATTCGAAACCATTAGTTTGAATTTACATGGTTTAGGTTTCGACCATTTCAAAATCGAACCAAATCATTTGAAAGTAGTTCGATTTATTTTTCAATGTTTAAAACGGCTTAAAAATAAACTGAACGATCTATCTTATATTATTTTTTCATTTATGTTTCAATATCATTTTTGACTAGTTTAACAGGTTTAGGACGATAGTGGTCGGCCTTATAAAGCTCGCTAAGCTTCATATCGCTCCCCTATTCTTATTAAATTAAGTGGAAAATAGTAGTCGGCATTCTATAAGCGACTTGCCGAGTGGATAGGGACAAAAGCCTGGACGATAGAGGGGTAAGTGGGTGGGTCTACCAACAAAATAATTGTTATTGGTAATTTCTAAGACCTGAGGACTTACGAATGACATCTAAAGTGAGATGAGGTGATGAATAATGTTAGCTCCAAGTAAGACTGGAGTAATTGGAGAAGCGATGAAGTAGTAGTCATGCTAGGCATTACCCAACTCTCTCGCGAAATGATTTGTTTTGGAAGATTTCAAGATTTGCTTCAAAAGTTGTGCGTATGCTGAGTAATAGTTATATCTTATGAAAACTTGTAACATTAGGGATAGTTTTGGTAGTTTCATTTTAAAAACTTGTCATTTACTAAAGAGGAAATATTGTCGTGGCCATTTAGTGGTATTTCCCATTAAGTTATGACTAGCATATACATTTAATCTCGTGGTAAAAAAAAAAAATTATATTTAATTACTAATTAATGTGGGTTGAAAAGCTATTATCTATTTTTAGTCATTTTCATCATGTTCCATTCAGACAAACTCTCCTCAATGTAAGCAAAACCTCCTATTTTTGTGTCTAAAATTGACACAGAGCTTCAACTTTTGGTATACCTCCCTTGTACGTCTCTCTCCTTATAACACCCACCATTTCCTCTTCTATATGATTGTTATAAGCGGCCATGGGCTACTAGTCGTCCAAGGGAGTCAACATGGCCAACCCTCCCCAACCGAAAGCCTTTGGCTGCTTTCTCGCCCTTTCGTCCCTTCTTTCGTTATGTACATTTTCTTCCTTTTCTCTTGCATTAACTAATGTTGAGGCAGCTTACATTGCACCTCGCCAGTTTTTAACTCTACCAGAAGGAGGTGATCTTTCCGACGAATATGAACCCAAAGTTGATGTTAATCTCAAATTTGACAACCCAAGGCTCAAAAAGGCTTACGCCGCCCTTCAAGCATGGAAGAAAGCTATCTATTCTGATCCACTAAACTTCACGAGCAATTGGAATGGTCCTGATGTCTGTGCCTATAATGGTATTTTTTGTGCAGAGGCGCTAGACGACCCGAAATTGACTGTGGTTGCTGGTGTCGACCTGAATCATGCTGACATTGCAGGGCATCTCCCTGTCGAAATAGGGCTTCTCACCGATGTCAGCCTTATTCACCTGAATTCCAACAGATTTTGTGGAGTCATTCCCAAGAGCATCTCCAAACTTTCAATCCTTTTCGAGCTTGATCTAAGTAACAATCGGTTCGTTGGATCTTTTCCCCACGTCGTGTTGAGGTTACCCGACCTCAAGTACCTAGACATTAGGTTCAATGATTTTGAAGGACCATTGCCTCCAGAGTTGTTCAATAAGCACCTTGACGCTATCTTTGTGAACCACAACCGGTTCCACTCCACCATCCCTGAGAACTTCGGGGATTCACCAGCTTCAGTAATAGTGATCTCTAACAACAAATTCATCGGATGCATTCCAAGCAGCATTGGCAAAATGGGGAACACATTGGATGAGGTCCTTTTCTCAAACAATGCTCTTTCCGGTTGCTTGCCCGAAGAAATTACTCTGTTGAATGGCACAAATGTTATTGATATCAGCAATAACAAGTTGATTGGAGATCTGCCTGTAGACTTGGAGTACCTGCAGCATATGGAAGTTGTAGACATTGCAAATAATATGTTTAGAGGAAAGGTCCCTGATAGCATTTGCAGCTTGCCAAATTTGAAAAATTTCACGTTCACTTCAAACTATTTCGTGGCGAAAGACCCAACTTGCCAACCTAATGAAGTGGCCGATCTTCAGTTGGACGACAAAAATAATTGCTTTGGCAAAGAGACACAACAGAGATCGGAAAAGGTATGTGAGGCTGTCTTGAGCAAGAGTGTAAATTGCAGTGCTGCAGGCTGCAGACCTTCGGAACCAAATGTGGGTCCGAAGCCCCCAGGCTCGCATACTCCATCTAAACCGAGGCCAAAGCCAGTGGCACCACCAAGGGCAAGGTTAATTCCACCATCTGTGAAAACTCCGCCTACACCATCAACACCAAAACCTCAGGAACCAAGTCGTAAACCAACTCCACCTTCATTGATTCCGACTCCCAAACTGAAACCACCACCAACGCCAAAACCCACGACTCCAAAAATATCTCCACCACCAATGCCAAAACCCACACCCTCACCCCCCAAGGTTTCCAAACTGACACCACCAACGCCAAAACCAACCACTTCGAATGCACCACGACCAACACCAAAGCCCACACCCTCACCACCAAAGGTTTCTCCTTCACCGCCTCCACCAAGTCCAAAGTCAAACCCTCCAAAACAACCAAAGGCTTCTGTTCCACCTATTACTGCCCAACCACAGAAGGGTACAGTTCCTCCAGTTGTATACAACCCACCAACTCCCGCTCCAAAGCCGGCTCTAGTCCCAACTCCTGCTCCCACACCAAAACCTTCTAAACCATCTCCTATTCCTGAGCCGCAGAAATCAACTCCGCCTCTGGTTGCCTCGCCACCTCAAGTTTACTCACCGCCTATCTACTCATCACCACCACCCCAGGTGCAGTCACCCTCGCCAGCACCTAAACTCTCTCCTCCACCAATTTTCTCCCCGCCACCACCGTTGTACTCACCTCCACCACCACCTATCTACTCACCTCCGCCACCAGTCTTCTCCCCACCCCCAACACCTAAATTTCCACCTCCTCCACCTCCAGTACAGTCACCACCACCTCCTGTCAACTCTTCCCCACCACCAGTACCAAAACTCTCACCTCCATCTCCAGTGCAGTCCCCATCACCACCTGTTAATTCTCCCCAACCACCAGCACGCAAACTCTCACCTCCTCCACCTCCAGTACAGTCACCACCACCACCAACACCCAAACTCTCACCTCCTCCACCTCCGGCGCAGTCCCCACCACCACCTGTCAAATCTTTCCCACCAACAGCACCTAAACTCTCACCTCCTCCATCTCCAGTGCAGTCCCCATCACCACCTGTTAACTCTCCCCGACCACCAGCACGTAAATTCTCACCTCCTCCACCTCCAGTACAGTCACCACCACCAACACCCAAACTCTCACCTCCTCCACCTCCGGCGCAGTCCCCACCACCACCTGTCAAATCTTTCCCACCAACAGCACCTAAACTCTCACCTCCTCCTCCTCCACCTCCAGTGAAGTCCCCACCACCAGCACGTAAACTCTCACCTCCTCCACCTCCGTTGCAGTCCCCACCACCACCAGTTAACTCCTTCCCACCACCAGCACCTAAACTCTCACCTCCTCCACCTCCAGTGCTCTCCCCGCCACCGCCTGTCAACTCTCCTCCACCACCAGCACCCAAACTCTCACCTCCACCTCAGCAATCGCCACCCCCACCTCCAGTGCAATCATTACCACCACCCTTCCCAGACTTTGTACTCCCCCCGAACTTAGGCTTCCAATACGCATCCCCACCACCACCAATTTTCCCAGGCTATTAAGGAGTGTATAGTAATCTTTTTATGCATTTTTTTTTCATCATCAGCTTCTTTTTTTTTAGCGGACGTCCAGAAAACTATATACAAACTCACTTTGTAAGAGCTATTTTATCGACGATGTACTAACTCATTTTCTATAGTTTATATTGCCATTTAATCCAAGGTGCGTCATTTTTACCATTCTCAATTCACATTGTTACTGAATTTTATTGTCTGGTTTGGAAGACCGAGTCTTGTGCATTTATATATTCTTGTATTAGTATGAATATAATACAAAAGTGTTGAATTAGAACCGACGGTCTAATTTTTCGTATACAGCAATGCCCCTTGAATTATGACTATATTGGTGTGATATTTTCCTATAAACCTTTTTCTTAACCATCATATTCCATCTGCCAATCATTTATTTCTTAAAAGTTCAAATGTAAAGAATATGTTTCAAGAAGTTGGTGCTTAACTTGTTCACAATACTATGTGTCTATTCTGCTTCCACCCCCGTCCCTACCCAGGGACCCACCCTCCAGCTTCATTTCTCTCCAACGTCTTGGCATATGTATGAGAGGTTCAAGAAAAGTGTAGCAGACTTGCAGAGAAGCAATAATAATGTGCAACCACAAAGCATTTCTTGATGGTATACCTTGTCCTTTTTTATCCCAAAGAATAAAAAATGACTTCATCACATATCAACGTCAACTGAATCTAAGAAATGGGTTTCAAACCATATATTCAGCAATTGAAATTTCAAAAGTTACATGATCATGGTTCGGGACTTATCTGGTTGCTTCACGAATATGGAAGAAAAACAACATTAGCAAAAAAATTAAGAACTTGTGTTCATATATGAACATTAGGAAAACCTCGATATAGTTCCACTATTATACTTACAACTTGAAAGTACTCACATTGAGCTTATTTTCTACTATTGAACTACATTATATATACATCTACTGTAATTATAATCGAGTACAAAAAGAAATTAGATTAACTCTTGGAATGCGGTTATACCTTGAACTACGCATCACCTTTGCCTATCTTCGTACTTCGTATCAGCAGATACTTCATGTGTTCCAAGGCAATGCCATAGATTTTCATATAATATCAGGTTTCAGCTGCTCATGTGTCCGACATAACCCTCTTATAAGGCCGTTTCCTGCCATTATCTTTCATCCTATTTAACAACAGCAGTTATCATATGTCCAACATAGTTACATACGGCAGTACTCTGTGAAGTCGGAAAGTTGTTAGCTAGAAAGATCTCATAATCTTGATCTACGTTTAGTAGGATTAAATGATAACCGTCTGCGAACAGAAGCAAGTGGCTTTGCATTCAAGGAACCAGCGAATTTAATATCCCAACCTTCCACGTTCTTTGGGACACACACGTCAAATAATACTTGGCCAAGAACACTATGCGCATTTAAACAAGGATGTGACCGATTTGGCGATCTTTCTTTCCGCTCATCAGGTACAGACCCAAAGTCTCGACGGTTTACATATCCAGCTGAACTTGGCAGGAAGAAGTGGTCGTTCGGCCCAACTGCAACTCTTCTAAAGCTTTGATTTGAGTCAACCGCTGCATTCTGGAGGTCACAAATTATGTCAGATACGTCATCATGCATATCATTCATAGGAGTTCTTTCTCCAAGTTTCTGAATTTTGTGGGAAAAACTAGAAACTGCCTGCTCAAGCAACTCAGCTATAGCAGTTGTGTACTGGATTGAATGATGCTTGTAATGACCTGTTCAGTGCAAAACATATCAGTGCAAAATTGTGTGCCTCGTGAACCTGAACTAGAAACTTGCAGGAAGTGAGATTCTACTTAGATTAGAAATAAGAAATTATTAGAAACTTGCAGGAAGTGAGAATCCACATAGATCAGCATTAAGGGATTGATAAGAATAAGCAGCTATACGTCATTCACCAATCCAGATGTCAGTGTCCAAATCACCTACTACATTTTCAACAATAAGCACAATTGAGGATGCTTCTAGTCGCCTGTCTCATATCCGACTGGGAATTGTAGAGCACCATTGAATGTCGACGGACACACCATTAGATAAGACCTTTATAGAGAGTAAAGCAGGAATTTTTTTTTAAAAATCTCAAAATTGAATTTGCTGGAACCATTATTTTGAAATCCAAGAAGACCAATTTGGCCAGTCGGAGTGGGAACTGCCTACCTCTCAGGTACAAGTTTCACAAAAGAACCAAAAGAGTACGGACTTTATCATAACGAGAAGAACAACAGAAGAAAAGAAAGAAATAGTAGAATGATCACAAAATATATTTACTAAAGCAGTACTAGGGGTCTTCATGTTGTGAAGTACGCTTCATTAAGTCAAGACATAAGTCTTGAGAAGGGTCATTGAAAGTATAAGCTTTGAAAGCCCTAAAAATTGGGAAATACTCTTTGAGCCCTTTTGAAAGAAAAAAAAAAAAAAAAAAAAAAGGAACAAAAACAGGATTAGTCCACCCAGAGGAAAAGTTAAACTAAGATGGCATTGATGAAAGGAAAGCACATAAGTAAAGACTTTGAAAGCACTGAACCACAATGTCTCAAGTTTAATGCATCCAACATGTCGATATAGCTATAATTATAAGCTAAAGATTAACCTGTATTCAGTTTCACCACGTTAACATCGCCACCCATATCTCGTAATTGCCCAGCAAATTTGCATACATCTGGATATGGAGCCACATCATCATTTTCTGAGCATAAAATCAGAAAGGGGACCCCCAAATCCTATAGGTAAAAAGAAATAGAATAAAAAGGCCAGAATAAATAAAGAACGGTTAATATAGCCTCTGTTTGGGCTCCATTCTCCAAAAATATATTTTTCTCTTTCCTATTTTCAACCACACGTTCTTCAATAAAATAATATTACACTTAAACCTAAAACTTTTATTTATTTTTTAACCACACATTCGCCAAAATATTACTATTGAAAAATGCATTTTTAATGGAGCCCAAACAAAGGCATAATCAGCAAATGTCAGTCCAATTAGAAACTTACAACTGAAGAACAAAGAGTTTGCCAGTACTCTGCACGTTGGGATCCAAACCTTGTGAGAAATAAAGCATCCAGGCTAGAAGTGACACCTTTTGCAAAAAATGATAGTAGCTTTGCAAAACCAGGCATCTTCAGGACTGTGTGGTTTAAAGCCAATCGGGCACCCAAATCACTACTAAAGTCAACAGGATCAGAGTCATATATCTGGCCAGAGATGCAGTGCATAACCAATCTACTATCCTCCTTCATGTAACGAGAAATAAGTCAATAAATAAATATGTGCTCTACCATGTACAATACATTAAACATTAACTGAAGACCAAGACCAAAGTCTACCAGATTGAGCTCCGCTTCACAACATCCTTCAATAATCTGCATTAGTAGTGAAATTAATTATACATATGGCGACAGTCATGACAAACAATGATTATTCTTATCCTATTTCACTAAATAACAGAATAATTTCTTCAACAAACAGCTAGTGACACAGTGCTCGCCAAAATGGTGTCGGGAACATTTATGTGCGAGAAATGCCAACACACAGCTCAATGAATGTTCATGTGCATCAAAATGACAATGGCTCCAGTGCATTGACTTTACCTGAAAAAACTTATACATACAAGCCTTTGAACCACCAGATGATGCTGCAAGGACTACAGGACATATGCTACTCCTTAGCTCCTGGCATATACAGAAAAATTTAGAGAATAATTACACTGAGGAAAGAGAACAGTTAGAGAATAATTACACCGACAGCATAAAGAACAGGAGAATGAGGAGGAGGAAATGAGATAAAAAAAAGGAAAAGAAAAGAAAAAAGACTAATAGTTCTTTGCATGACTTCATTCATGCGTTCTTCATAATACTGGATATGACATGAAAGAAACAAGACAATAAACTAAAAGTAGTTTACTAACTCGTTGTCCATTATTGCCACATTTTTTGCATATAAAGATATTGTGATAAGACTGACCTTAACAAGCTCATTAAGTACAGAAAATGCCAGTGACGTAGCCCTCTCTGGGATGAATCTGCAGATAAAAATACCCACTAACCATGAAATATTTGTTCAAAGAAATGGGCTCAGAGCGGAATTCAAATAAAAGAAATGAGAAATTCTAGAAAAATATGGAAGAAGAAACTCTCTGTCTTAAAACAAAGGTACTTTTGGGTTCTAAAGAATGGAAACTTCTTCGGATAAAGTTCACAAGAAGCTAGTTTTCATTTTATCCCACTACTTAGGTAGTTCTTAAGATAATTCCGTAATGTCAAATCCAAGAAAGAATCCTCACTCAATTCCCTAAAAGAATTTAGAATATTGCCAGCTACCCAACTGGAAAAATCTTCACTGCCCATGCTAATGTGCCGTGGAATCTATACAGTCACCCGGAACGAGTGATGTTCTAGCGTGTTTTGCTTCACTTCTTCCTTAAAATTGGCTTCTTTTTTAGCTTCTTGCAATTTAGACTTCTTTATTAGCATTTAAGCTAAGCCAAACATGCTCCAGAACTTCTTTGTTAGCATTGCTAGGCTTCTCCGGAATGAAAACTCTACTTCTAAAAATATACAAGCACGTACTAATATAGCGCGAAAGCTAATTCCCAAAATCCCAAATCCCTTCAACACAACTACAGCAAAGTACATAGGTAAATACATATACACGCATAAAATTGTAGTTAGAGTGGGAAGAGCATACGGATTGAGAAAATCGGAGAGGCAAACGAGCGAGTTCCATCCAAGAGAAGAGTAGATATTTACAGAATCCTTCAATTGACTTTCAGTAATTGAGGAAACCCACGCGAAAATCACAACTATTCCTTTGATTTTCGACTCTCCAATACTACTACTATCCTGACTTCTCACCCAATAAATTCTCCCTCCCACAACTCCGCTGACGCCGCCAATCATCGTAACAGGACCTCCAAATTTGATAACTGGAAATCGAAATTCAAAAGGAATCGGGAAAAGGAGGGTTTGGTGTGTGGACAGTTGAGTAATGGGAAGAGTAGTAGTAGAGAGAGAGAGAGTTATCGAGCTCTTCGTGGTGGTGGATCGCAGAAGGGGATTGCGTACGTGCCAGCTCAGATAATGCGCATTTTTGGATATTCATTTGACTAAGGGCTTATTTGCACAAAATCTCCATACGTTTCATAGTTAGTGTGCAAAACGTCCCAACGTTTCGTTTTTTTTGCATTTTCGCCCCTATTTCAACGTTTCAGTGCGGAAAACGTCCCTCCGTCCATATACCGTGAGATTTTCCGTCAAATGCTTACCTGGACTTATTTTAATTTGAAACCCCAAGGATAAAATGGTCTTGCCACTTGACAAACCTCTTCCCTCCATCATCCAAGGGTCGTGCATACTCAGGAACAACAGCAACAAGGGGACCGAATTTCCAAATTCCAGGCGTTGTCAAATTATCTGAATTTCAAGCTTAACACGTCCAGTAGAATTCAAATGATTTGAATTTGA
>CAIGRQ010033425.1:0-10206 GCA_903798375.1 Fraxinus sp. D2006-0159 | reverse complement strand
CAATTCAATTGTCACTTGGAATTCTAATTAGACTAGAACTCATTGGTGATATATACACATGCAGAAACAGAAAAAAGGGGGAGGTTTTTGGGCTAAAAACAAACGAATAGGCGGCGGAATCAGAAAGAAGAAAAGAAGAGAGAAAGATGAAAAAAAAAGAAAAGAAAAGAAAAGAAAAGAGAGAGAGAAAGAGAAAAAAAAGTGAATAGAAAGTGAAAACACAGAAAACGACATAAAAAGGGGAAGAAAGAGGAAAGAGAAAAAAAAAGAAAAAGAAAAGAAGAGAACGGAAACTGCAAACACCAGAAATTTTCACGTTCCGTCAATTTTTGGTGATATCTTTTCACTTTTTTGTGCTTTAATTTTTTCAATATGAATAACTAATTTTTATATTTAAGAAAACAATTTAGTCGACTTGTGATCATTTATTTTTTTTATTCAAGATTTATATGATTTATTTATGTGTTGGTTTTATTATGAGTTTAATGTATTAAATTACATGATCAATAATTTGATGATTAAGTGAGTCTCTTACGAATCGAGAGGTGAGTTTGATTTAGACCATATAATAAAATTCGATAAATTAGTATAACGTATAGAGATACATATACTAACTATTGCAGTCATAATATGAATGCTTAGAACCAACGTTTCGTTTAACTAAAGTTGATTCACATAGAGATATAGAATTAAATTAGTTAAATAGGCTCAATGAGAACTCAAGAGGGATTAATTGAAAACAATAGAAGAATTCGATCGAACACTACATTAGGTTATGAATATTAAATTAAGAATAAATGTGATCAATAAATGAAATTGTTATGCCCTAATATTTATCACATATTTGTTTCTTCAATGATTCGTTGTTTACAATCATTTTATATTTTCAATTAGTTAAAAGTAGTTAATCAAAATAATCACAATCATCATAAATATTTACTTACTTTTGTCAAATAGGAATTAGAAAACGTAGATTAAGACCTAAAGTATATTTTTCATAGGAACAATAATATGGACTCAAAGGTCCACTATATTACTTGTTACGATATTATACACTTACGATATAAAAAAAAAAAAAAAAGTTTTTGACACCGCTAGCAGGGACTATTTACTTTTAGTCTTTATTTATTTTATGTTTAACTGTTACTTTATTTTATTTTACTTTCCTTTATAAAAAAAGAGTGTTCGTTGTATGTTCGGTACCCAAGACGACGATCTTGAACCGTTTGACTCGGATGTGAAACGTACTTTCAGACAAAGACGCAAGGAACAAAAACAAAAACAACATCAAATGACCAATGATCAAAATATTCATATTCATATTCAGCGAACAAGTGGCCACAAGAGTAGCAACGCCACCGAATCAACAGTAGGAGCGAAGGGAAATAAACGAAGGATGGAAGGAGACTTGCCAGTTTCAATGTTTTTTTAACGCCATAGCCGCGCATGCACACTCCAATATTGTGTATCCAGATTTCGAGGTAAATAATTTTTAGATAAGGACAGAATGAATCAATTTGATGAGTAATAATCTTCAATTATATTGGTTGCCTTGTGAAAATCTAAATACATACATCTTTAGATTTCTCCGAAATTATCAGAATTTTCGTACTCCGAGGGTCATGAAGATGTTATTAAATAGTAGTTATTCCTACATACACTTAGAGATGCCGCATTGGAGTGGTTANAGATTTCGAGGTAAATAATTTTTAGATAAGGACAGAATGAATCAATTTGATGAGTAATAATCTTCAATTATATTGGTTGCCTTGTGAAAATCTAAATACATACATCTTTAGATTTCTCCGAAATTATCAGAATTTTCGTACTCCGAGGGTCATGAAGATGTTATTAAATAGTAGTTATTCCTACATACACTTAGAGATGCCGCATTGGAGTGGTTAGACGCCGAACCTCATGGAAGTATTGCTACATGGGAAGAACTGACTAGAAAATTCTGTAATAAATTCTTTCTACTGACAAAAGTAGCTAAAATCAGAATGGAAATTCAAACTTTCCAACAGCACGATGGAGAAAGTTCTCACGAGGCATGGAACAAATCTAAGGAGCTTATGCGGAAGTGTCCAAATCATGAGATCCCAATTGGTAATCAAGTGCAATACTTCTACACTGGACTCTCACCACTATCAAAATCTCAGGTAGATTCCTCTGCGGATGGATCAATCATAGGAAAATCAATACAACAAGCATTAGATCTATTTGAGCTAATTGCCATTACACACTCAATGTTTTCATCAGAAAGAGTGGTACCACCGAGAGCACCTAGGGTGTATGAGTTGGATAGTACCACATCTACGAACGCACAGATAGTGGCTTTAACAAAGCAGGTAGAGCTGTTAGTGAAATCACAAACGAGAGGAGCACAAGCAGTGATGAATGGCCTATCATGTGAAAACTGCGGAGCTAATCATTCAACTAAAAATTGTATGTCTATGGGCTTTCCCGATGAACAAGTCAACTTTATTCAGAATGGCTCCCGTAATTTTAACCTATATTCGCAAACATACAACCCAAGATGGAGACAACACTCGAACTTCAAATGGTCAGATAATCAGCAAAGGAATGCTTCAAATAATGCCCAGCAGGAGAACCAAGTTTGGAGGAGATGTTTCATCAATATGTGCAGAAAACGGACAAAATATTCCAACGTATTAATACTAATTTTCAAAATCACCAAGCATCTATCAAGAAGTTGGAGACACAGATTGGTCGATAGCTCAATAACTTGTAGAACGTCCACATGGAACATTGCCAAGCAATACAATGACAACAAGATACAAAATTTGAAAACTTTCTTGATGTTCTCAAGAAGCTCTAGATCAATATTTCGTTGATTGATACAATATTACAAATTCTAAAGTTACGCAAAATTTTTGAAAGAGATGTTGACTAAGAAAAGAAAGCTTCCAAAGTTCGAAATGTGGCATTAAAGGTGGAAAATAGTGCAAGAGTGCAAAACAAATTGCCTCCCAAGTTGAAAGATCCATGGAGTTTTATTTTGCCTATTTCAATTGGAAACTCTTGTGCTATTAATGCATTGTGTAACACAGGTGCTAGTATAAATTTAATGTCATATTCTGTTTATAGAAAATTGAGATTGGGTGAAGTCAAATCAACATCAATAAAGCTACAACTAACTGATACAACAATTTCAAAACCACGTGGCAAATTTAATATTTTCGGTGGACTTCATTGTGTTGGACATACCAGAAGATCAAGACATTCCAATTATATATGGTCGACCATTCTTAACAACAGGTTGAACTCTAATTGACATGAAGAAAAGTAAGTTAGTATTGAGGGTGGATGACATACAAGAGATAATTAATATTTATACCCCACTTAAAAACCTTCCAACAACAATAATTGTTGTAGAACTGACGAAGAAGAGCTACCTGATCAATGAAGTTGTCAGAATATAAAATCAAACTTTGGTGGACTTTTTGACAAAGATGAAAATGAAAATATCAAAATATGGAGAGCAAAAAAAATGGTGTATAAATGAAAATAATGATTGGTTTATCTTGATTAAATAAGCGTTTCTTGGAAGGCAACACAAGCTTTTGTCCTATTTATTTATTTCGTTTTTGAGTTTTAGAATAATTTTCTTTACTTTAAGTTTATTTGTGACTCATCATCCATACCACGTTTTCCTTTATATTTTCGATATGTTAGTTGGTTTATTAGATGTTAAAGCTAAGTAATATTTGTTCCAATTTTATGATTTTAATACTTTATTTAATCTTTCAAGAACATGATATCGTGGAACATTTAAACTAATATTGACCACATGAACAATAGGAAAGCTAGCCATTGAATTACATGTCATATCAGGGGAGTCTTTTCTTCATTTTCTTCCCCAAATAAAATTAGAAAAAACAAGTGCATGAAACAGAAGACGCACCAAATGCCTTGATTAAGTTTCAAACACTTGTTTAATAAATTTTGACTTTTGATAAGAAATTATTAGCCTAATTAAGTTCTAGAGATTGAAGCAATCAAACTTAATGGAAAACCCTTGTTTATTGAAATGTTGAATTGCAATTGGTAAAATTTTACCAAATTAGAGAGGTGAGGAAAGTAATAATAATAATAATAATAATTCAACTTTAATTCATACACTGGAAAAAAGTGAAAATAATAAGTTTGGGGGTGTGAGAATCGTACGAGTGATGAAAGAACATATTTGATCACTGAAGGTCGAGAATTGAAACAGCTTATAAATTCAAAATGCTATGCTTAATTTTTCACACACTTTTACAATGGAAAAGTGGATTTTAATTTTTGTATTGTGATTTTGAAGCTGTGCATAGATTTAATATTATGATTTCAATCCCGAAGTACAAAGTCAGGTTAACTAGCTAAATCTTGTTGTTTTACTTGATTGACTGGCCACCAGTTAGGTAATTTTTTGAAGTTGTGCATAGATTTGTTACTATGATTTCAATCCAAAGATAAAAAGTCGGTTTAGTTAGCTATATTTTATTGCTTTACTTGATTGACTGACTATCGAGTAGGTAATTAGCATTGCTTGTTTATGTGCTTGTTAAGTTTTAATTTTGTTTGAGAACAATAAAGATTCAAGTTTGGGGGTGTTTGATAAGTGCAATTTGTGTATTTATTTGGATTAAATTACTAAACTTTTTTGTCGTCAAATTATTAATTTTTACTTAATTTAGATTAATTTTCTTTTGTTTTAGTTTATGGACTCGTTCGAAACAATTGAAAAAAGAAAGAATGCCGAGATTGAATGAAATCTACAATTTTAAAGGACTAAATTGCATTAATTCTACAGATGGGATGGCTTGGAGAAACACAAAGCTAATGAGCCTGAATTTACAATTAGACTAGCAATTCAATTGTCACTTGAATTCTAATTAGAATAGAACTCATTGGTGATATATACACATGCACAAACAGAAAAGAAATGGAGGTTTTTGGGCTAAATAGAAGAAAGAGAAAAAAACAGACAGACAGGCGGCGGAATTAGAAAGAAAAAAAGAAGAGAAAAGGGAGAGAAAGAGGAACAAAAAGAAAAAAAAAAGAGAGACAGAGAAAAAGTCAAGAAAAAGTGAAAACGCAGAAAACGACATAAAGAAAGGGAAGAAAGAGGAAAGAGAAAAAATGAAAATGAAAAGGAAAGAAAGGAAATTGCAAACACCAGAAATTTTCACGTTTCGTCATTTTTGGTGATATTTTTCCACTTTTTCGTATTTTTATTTTTTCAATATAAATAACTAATTTTTATATTTGGGAAAACAATTTAGTCGACTTGTGATCCTTTATTTTTTTTTATTATGTGTTGGTTTATTATGAGTTTAATGCATTAAATTACCTTATCAATAATTTGATAATTAAGTGGGTCTCTTATGAATCGAGATGTGAGTTTGATATTTAGACCATATAATAAAATTCGATAAATTAGTATAACGTATAGAGATACATATACTAACTATTGCAGCCATAATATGAATGCTTAGAACCAGTGCTCATTTAACTAAAATTGATTCACAAATAGATATAGAATTGAATTAATTAAATAGGCTCAATGAGAACTCGAGATGAGTTAATTGAAAAAAATAGAAGAATTCGATTAAACACTACATTAGGTTATGAATATTAAATTAAGAATAAAGGTGATCAATAGATGAAATTGTTATGCCCTAATATTTATCACATATTTGTTTCTTCAATGATCCGTTGTTTACAATCATTTTATATTTTCAATTAGTTAAAAGTAGTTAATCGAAATAATCACAATCATCATAAATATTTACATGCTGTTGTCAAATAGGAATTAGAAAGTGTAGATTAAGACCTAAAGTATAGTTTTCATGGGATTTGCGATCATTTTATCTTTTCAATTTGTTAAAAGTAGTTGTCTAAATAATCACAATCATCATAAATATTTTAGTGCTTTTGTCAAATAGGAATTAGAAAGTGTAGATTAAGACCTAAAGTATAGTTTTCATGGGAAAGATAATCCGAATTCAAAGGTTCACTATATTACTTATTACGAAATTGTACACTTGCGATATAAAAAAACGCAACAGTATTTATGTGATGTATGTACATATTTGTGAGGAGTAATGTGAATTTTTAGAATCATGTTGTCGAAAAAAACAAACAAACACAAAGTGTTCCCAAAATCTATGAAATACATCCAATGTGTTATATATATATTTTATCACAAAAAACATGAAATGTATATTATTGATATCGTATTTCATTCTAAAGATTATGGATTTTCTTGACTTACGTGTTGAGTGGTTAGAGGAATTAATATATTTGTCGTATAATTGTGGTCAAAATCTCTTCCTGTTTATATATTTTGGAGACTTTTATCTATGCAAATTCATATAAACCTCGTTCCTATATATGGTGGGTGACGTTGCATATAAATATGACTAACAATTCTATTTTTAACTAATTATAGCAATAGGATGTTTAGTTTGGACATGTGATATGTCTATTGAGCTGCAGTTGTTAGTGTGAATATGTTTGAAGCTACGTAATGTATTTGCAACAAACTTCTTTGCATCATGTACATATTGTATATCAGATGATATTTTTCTCAATTTTATGTTTCGATTATTATCTGTTTGCCTAATAACTGATTAATTTTCTAGGATACTGTGATAAAAAAAAATATAACAAAAGATTGCAATTGCAACACGAGTTCATCTATGAAACCATAAATATATTAGAGTATCTGAAAAACAGAAGACAACAAATATATGTAACTTTCAACACATTTGACAAAAAAATATAATCACTATCTACTTCCTTGATGGATAAACCCTAAAGCCACATAAAACATACGTGAAATGTAATTAGGCTGATGTCTTCATCTAGAGACTTGCATAGCCTGAGTGGATTTCATGACCATCCTTTGGCTCTACATGCACCCACTTGCGTCCACTCAATTTGTGGCTCTCAAATTTGACACAACATTCCTTAAAAGCATACAGAGTGAGATCTGTCCCGATTCCAACGTAATTTCCAAGATGGATACGCATTTCCCTTTGACGAACAATGATCTTCCCAGGTATCACTCTCTGTACCATATAATGACTTACATTGCATTATAAATAATGAAGAATAAGCGTGTGTTCGGTGGAGGGCTGATTGTCGGCTGGACAATGAAAATATACCAAGAATAATATAATAGAAATTATAGTCAATAAGTCCATTCTCTCAATTCACCAATTTTTTTCACTCCAAGATTCTTTGGAAGTGAGTCACATCCATTTTTCGTAGATCCTACGCCTTTTTGGTAGCTCGGCGCCTAAATGTCAAGCTCAAATCCTCTCCAGATACATCTAAAACATGTAATTGTATTATTATCAAACTCAAAAAAAAAATAACATCCTACTCAAAGAAATACAAGGGAAAATTCATACTAATGGCTGAACTGTAAACATGTGTACTGATAATCACATTCTGATACTTGATTGGCTTGTATGCTGTAACTTTCATATATTTAGCATATTGCTTACAGTATAAGAACAGCGAACCTGAGTAGAAAAATCACAACACGTCAAATAATATGTTCAAAATACGTAGACAAATTATAACAATAATGAACACAATATATTGATGACATCACTTCATTGTGATACGAGTTGATCATTGAACTTAGCTTTAAGCATATCCTTTACTAGTAATTCACAATCTCCAGATGATAAATCACTTATGGCGTAAACTTTTTAGCCAAAATCAAAAAGAAAAATCTATCATGGGGATTAGTCCATCAAATATCTTTGGGTTGCTTTAAAATTGTAACTAACCACAAGTTTCGACACATTATTTCAGGTATTACATCAAACAATTTATGAACAAAGCTTGAAAAGACTATCAAATGTCCAAAAACCATGTTATTTATTTCTAAAAGAAAATGTTCAGAAAGATGGCATCTTTGCAGAAAAAAGAGAGTGGACATACATGTCACCGACGTGAGAGGAATTCGAGGTACAAATTGGGGAAGTAGCAAAAGGCAAAATGATTTCATATTATATACATTATAGTTAAAATATTTCCAAATTTATTTTTCACATGATTTTTCTTTTTGAATTAACCATTTCTTTTGCACTCGGAACTAATGACCGCACATATGAATATTTTTGGAGTTGTGAAGAACAATAAATCTGGAAAAGAATATACCCACTATGACATATAATGGATTTAAATAAGAAAGTAGTTATTTATGAAATGTTTTATTATTGATGGGTATATACGAATTGTAGAAATTACATCCCACCAGGCTTTTAAATATCACTACTCTTAAATTATGTGAAAAGTTTAATTAAGCAAAAACCAGGTGATTAATATATAATAATATTATAAAAGTAAATAAACATACCCTCACCCACCAAACCCATCCACCTCACCTAATAATTAATTTTCAATCTATCATCTCCTTAGTTCACACTCGTCGACTTTTCACGATGCAACTACTCTAACGACTCTTCACGGTACTCCACTTCGATGACTATTTACGGCGTAGTAGTATGCTCCTCGTACTAGGCACTCAGCGCCGCCCATCGCGGCTATCGACATATTGTAATGTCCAGTGGAGTGTCGAACGTAATGATTTGGGAAAAGACAATTTGGGGAAAGACGTTACTACCATTTGTTGCAATTTGATTCAGCATTCGAATGGTGTCGTCGCTTCAGCGAAGATGAACTCGTTGCGCGTGGCGTGAATGCCGTTGTGCGATTTGTATTTTGGGAAAAACTCAGTAACCATCGGTGTCGGAGTCCCCATCATCGCTTCGCTGCTTCTTAAGTATGGTGAGATCTTGTGGCAGGCAGCAATATGCTCAAAGAAACGACGAGACGGGCTATCGCGACTTAGTTCGAGGGCAACGGCTACGTGCACATCGCTGTTTCTTCTAATGTGACAGTGGTTGATCTACAGCGGCGCAAATTTGTTATTTCCTTTTCTTTTCTTTTTTAATTTTCGAGTTGGATTTCTCTAATGGTTATGGTAGTTTATGTTGCTGATAATTGCTATGGTGGTGGTTTTGCGGTTGGTCTGGGTGTGGTGGTGGTTTTATGGTTGTAGGGTTGCAACGATGATTGTGTAGTGGTGGTGAGGTGGTGAAGGTGCTGGCGGTGATGATTAGTTGGCATTGGTGTTTAGAGTTGGTATGGTGGCGATGGTGGCAATGGACTAGAGAGGAATGGTGTGACCCATTATTCGGGTGTTGTGACCAATAAATTTGTTAATTTGCGAGCAATAAATAATATGACCCAAACGAATGTGTGATTACGATTATTTTGGAATCATGACGAGAATTTGGTAAGTTGTGACCAAATAATTTAATGATTTGTGATTGGAAAATAACTTGTGACCACTAATTCGATAATTTATGGTCGAGAAATAATTTGTGGCCGTAAAATAAGTTGGTGGTGATGTTGGTGGTAGTCATGGCGGTGATTGATGATTTATCTTTTTGTGGTGCTTGGGTGATGGTGGTTGTGATGTTGGATACGGTGGTGAGGTGGCGAGGTGGCGGTGATTTGACGAAGCTGGTGAGGTGGTAGTGATGTTTGTGGTAGTCGACGATAGTGGTGATGGTTGTGGGTGAGATGGCATGTGGTGGGGCTGTCTGCAGCCAACCAATAAATAATATATAGCAAATAAATTGAATATTTTGTGATCAATAAATAATATGTGATGAGTCGTGATTTATAAAATATGAGATTTGTGATCTATAATTTTTTTGATTTATGATCAATTAATAAATTGCAACCTATAATTTTTTTAATTGTGATCGTAAAATAATTTTTAATCAAATAATATAGAATCGTGACCTTAGTATATTTAATTAATAAATTATATTTTTAATTAATTATTTCATGAATAAAATTTAATTAATATCTGATTTTTGAAATTTTAAATCTTGAAATGGGTCATGCTTAATCTCTTAGATGAGAAATTGTTTTCTTAAAAAACTTGGTTTTAACTTAGCCCATTTCACAATACCAGGCTCCAGTTAAAATCTGTCCCATGTCAATGATTTGGGTAGAAATTACAAAAAATTAGTGGTTTAAACTTCCTAATTCAAAATTCAGGTACAAGTTTTAGCTAATCAAAAATCAGGTATGAATTAAATATTTACATAATATTATAATACTAATATTTCAAACCCTAATTCATTTTCTCTCACTACTTTCTCT
>CAIGRQ010033411.1:0-20998 GCA_903798375.1 Fraxinus sp. D2006-0159 | reverse complement strand
TAGCCAAAAACTTGAGAATATGGATTGATTTAAGTTTATTTCTATTAGATTTTCTGCATATGTTTATTTGTGTTACGATTTTAATGCTATCAATTAATTGGCCACTAATTGAATGATTTATGCTAGTCAATTTCGGGACCCAAGATATCGGAGTTTAGACGTGATCATAAGAATAACACATATGAAACTATATGTTTCGAGAGAGAGTATAATTCTTTTGAAGAATGTTCCATTTAAGAATCACAAACTTTGATAAATTCTATATTTTAATTCAGAATAAAAATATTGGAATTGAAAATGAGAAATATTTTTTACTCGGCACTCGAGAGAGTGAGTAAAATGATATTAGTGTTCTTGCTTATAAACTTTGGAAAATTTATTAGAAATAATTATATAATTCAGAATCATATTTGATAGTTAGGTGAAATCATAACCCCAAGCTTTTTCACTTGATTATTCTTCTAACTTGCATTTATTCGTTGAATTCATCGCCATATTAATTTAAAAAAAATATTGATTATAAAATTCATTCATCTAGATAAAACATAATCTATATAATTATAGTAGTTAGTAGAAATTTGAATTACAATCTCTGTGGGTTCGACACTCTCTTTTATTATATTACAAAACTTGACACTGTACGCTTACGATATAAATCACGGTATAGAAAATGCGTGACACAAATCGAACTAATTTGTTTAGCGCATTTTTTTTACACTAACAAAATTAAATGAGCTAGGAACTACGGTCCGCTCCAACCCCCTAAGTCCGTCACTACCTCTACTTAGCTTTGAGCCATGGACTTGGTGTATATTTAAGAAGTGTTTGTATATAGTTTATAACATATGTAGATAATGAATTGTGAATAGATGAATAGTATTCGTGAATTTTCGAAATATGTGAGAATAAATGGCTTTTCCATGTTTATAAATATGAGCCAAACATAAACTTATGTTTTAAAACTAACTTAATATTATAAAGAGAAATTTATTAAAAAAAATTATATTTAAGGTGTATTTACAATATGCATAGAGGTTGGTTTGTCAGAGATTTTTGAAAATCATTTTCCACAAAAACCATTTTTATTCACGAGACCCACAATCTTTTTATACTTTTTAGCCATATATTCTAAAATAAGATGAAAAATAAATAAATAAAATATAGAACACAAAAACAAATGATGAACATGTAATAATAATAGATTCCGCACTAGACAACCATACAAGAAAGTTGACTCTTGTTTGAGCCACATTATTTTAAAAGACTGTATTTTGATATAGTAGATTGACGAAGAATACGTGGTTGAAAAAAATGAAAAAATTATTGATGTGATGGAAAATATTATTTTATTCAAGAATATGTGGTTGAAAATGAATCAAAAATTAAGAATGAAAATTTTAATGTGTCCCAAACAAAGACTTATCTTGTATAATCTTATAGTGCCCTCTCACGACAAGTCGTCAATTACTCGACTAACATGATGTCTATGAAATCTAATTTAACTAAGCTGATTAATTAAGATAAGCATGTAGTATCCTCTTAGGCCGCCTCATTTTCGACAATCTATATTCATCAGATGGAGAAAACTATCCTAAAACGTGTAAAACAATGAACTGTTTTGACATTAGGGAGGTGTTTACCACCCATTTTAATAGAAAAATGTGTTGAGAAATAGTGATTGATGGAAGAATGTGTGGTTAAAAAATAATGAGAATTTTTAGGTTTATGTGTAATATTATTTTATTGATAGAATGTGATTGAAATGAAGAAAGAGAAAAAGAATGAGAATGAGACAAGTTCTAATTCACTTTATTGGATGAAAGTTTGGCTCTAACACTCTACTTACATATTGCGCACACAAGCGGAAAACAATCAAAAAGATCTACAAAACGACGAATAGTTTACAGCAAACACCACTCGTCTCGTTTTTTTTCAATCTACAGCAGAATCTTTCATAAATATTTACAATCACCTCTATATATATCCATGATGATATACATTCACCATGGCCCCGTTTGTGTACGTCTCAAGCATCGTTGATTTGCGCCATTCTGCTGATTCGTCTCCTCCACAACCTGCCGACACCAAATGTAACTTATGAGGATGCTTATGTGGATGTACAATGATACAAGACATAATCAATACCAGTATTATCACACACATATACATAAATTCACGACCACATTCGCATATATTCAGTGGGTGAGCAATAGATACAACACACAAACAAATTGTGTTGGCAAGGAAGCCGGCATGTGAAGAGCCTGTCCTGCAATGATGGGTTCACAATTGCAACAGAATCAGACCATGCATGCCACTGTGAGCAGAGCATAACATGCAACATGGCTCAATCAACTCCTGCTTCATATTAAATACTGTGAAGCAATCAGCGATACCTTGTCATCAAGTTCGAGTGTGCAAGTGCCGAAATACAACCACAACATAAGCAACCGAAACACCAGCTCATAATTAGCTTCTTGTGTGATGATCAGTTGATATTGCATGCTTAATTTGGTACAGAGGTGTGGTTGTGGTTCGGGTCGTTGAGGATTCTAGGGAGGGATTCTTTTGTGCCTCTCAAAACCAAAAGACAGCTTACTAAAAAAAAATTGGTGTCATCCGATTAACTCGTATCTTCAACGATCAAAAGTGACTTGTTAACCCCCACTCTCCACCCCAAAAGAAGGAAAAAGAGTTGACCAATATAGGCCATAAAAACATAAAATTTGATTTTCATGTCACATTGAACGACTTTACGGAAAAGATTCAGACAGCATGCTGCTTCGCATAAGTTTTTAATAACACTGGCAGTACGGGAAGACAAAAACGTAGTAGCTCCTTCCAATATCATAGGAGCAGTAAAATAATTTTCGTTATGGCAAAACAAGAAAATGACAATCCTAATTGGAGGATTCAGTAAATATAATTTCATGAATTTGATGAATAATACAAGTTTGCAAATAGATCCAGTTTATTGACAAACCTAATGAAAATCCGAAAATGAGGTACCCTCGATACAATTTAACAAATCCTCAAAATGAAAAAAAAAAATTCCGGCAGGTTTTTCTCTCTGTTTTCTTTTATTTATTCTATTAGGCATGTGCCAATTCATTGATAATGCAAGAATCCTTAACTGTGGACAGTGTTTAAATATTACCTATAAGAGATAATTCATTATGGATTATTGGACAATACGATCAAGGAAAAGAAATAAATGATGATGAAACAATGAAAACATTGAAAGGGAATGATTTTAAGAAAATAAGTTTGAAGCAGTGCAAGCTAAAATTTTCTTTCAAAGTCTGTTTTTAACTTTTTATTAATGCCAGAAGTAAGAGGAGAGGGATGGCAAGTTTTCAGTAAGCCCTTGTTTGATCCCCATTTTGAGAGAAAAATGCCTTTTTGAATAGTGATTTTTGGAGAATGTGTTGTTAAAAATTAAGAAATTTTTTCGATTTATGTGTAATGTTATTTTATTTGAAAATCTAAGGTTGAAAATGAGTTTTGAAAAAATGAATTTAAAAAAAAATGGGGCTCAAACAACCACTAAATATGAAATTTCCTATGAGCTGGGAAACTAATGCATCAGTTAATGGACTACTACAATGTCACCAAAGATGCCGAGAAAAAGATTCCACACGCTATTTGAGATTTAAAAAAAAAAAGAATAAATCTAAGTGTACAACATTGATTGACAATGGATGACAATCATGTGTTGTCAAAATCCTACCATATGATATAAAAAACAGTTTTTTAAAATGGATGGATATGATGATACCAAGCAGGATATTGTCAACCAACGTTGTACATGTAGCATGATCCAAAAAAAAATGACTTAGAATGCAACATGACGGTAAACCCTAAATAATTGTAGAGATATGTTGGGTCATAGCTTCTCACTCTTTACTATCATCTCTGCCTCGCTCCTCCCTCTTTGTGATAGACAAATGAACATCAGAAGAGAGAGCTTTATATAAGCACATGTTTATTCTTCATAAAGAAACCATAGCTATTCATGAATTTTCAAGATCAAGAAGATATCAAGAAAAGGTAGTCCATTCCCTTCTCTATGAAAATTCTACGCATCATTATAAAAGAAAGAGAGAAGGCATCATTATAAAAAGAAAGAGAAAAGGAAGATTAGTGAATGTGACACACTGACCTAGGATAGAAAACAACAGAGATGTGTTGCTAGTAAAAAATGCGTACGAATTCTTAAAAGGTACCATGCAATTATTTTTAAGGTTAGGTGATATAACAGGTAAGAATAAATGAGATACCTGATTCTTCTGCATTTCAATTATTTCTGCCTGCAGAAGAAAAGTCCAGAAAAAGGTGTCACAATTAAAAATTAAATGTTTCAAGGGGATAATGAAATGGAGATGGAGAAAAGTATAGTCAATTACCTGTTTGTTCTGCATACCTTGATTTTCCTCCTTCAGTTTTGCAATTTCTGCTTCCAACTCCATTGTGTATGCCTGGAAAAGCCACACAAATAAATAAATAAATAAATAAAATAACAATGAAAGTTGATGCATGATCTTAACAGAAACATACTTGGACATAGGGCTGGGCCCATAAACCGAAAACCACAAACCCGACCCGACCCGAATGGTTCGGATTCTAAATTAATATAAAATTAATTGAGTTGGGTCGGTTTGAATTTAAATCCACTTAAACCAACCCAACCCAATATTAAAAACCGTATCCCAGCTTCAAACCCAGTGAAATCTTCACTGCTTAAAAACCATACCTATGCACCCACACCGTGAAATCGGCATCTTCACCATTTCTTGCTTGAAATGACTCGTGTAAACATTATAGTTGGCCCCGACCCGAACCGAGTCGGGTCGGGTTCTGTTAATGAACGGGGCAGTTCGGTTTAGAAAATAGCCTAAAACCGGTAATTTCGGGTCGGGTCGGGTTCGGGAAAATCGACCCGACCCGTTGCCCACCCCTACTTGGACAAAACAAAACTACAGATTATTAGGGATGGAGATTATTGTATTTGTGTAAATTATTCAAGGTGTAATACAAATTTCTGTGATTGTTAATTTAAGCATGGACAACTGATTGTGTTACCTTGTAGCAAATGAGACCTTTAAACTTCTCATGAAGTACCTCTTGTCATACTGTTTCATCTTTGGTCACACATTACACCCTATCACATTACATTCTGCTGCATAAGATATCTAGTCTTCAGTAATGTTTGGGGAAGACGATAAAAGCAGGATGCTATGACCATAGTGCAAAAAGTGACTAGAAGATGAAACCTATCATCGTTCTGCTTATCCATCTATTATTTTGAAGTACAGGGTTTGCAGCACTCTCTGCCTCCATTATCTTTCAATATATATATCCCCCAACAAATTCTATATTTTTTCTTTCCTAAAAGACTAGAGGTCATATAAGGGGAAATTACTAGTTTTCTTTTAGTACTTGACGACGTCAGATATAGAAAGATGAGACATCTTTCACTTTTAATGTCGAAGGTTTATTCAAATGACAGTTTCCTTGTATATGAGCAGCTGCCGCTCTAATACAAATAACTACAACGTGGATGTAGAAACAGACAAATTTGAAATCAGTATATCTGGAAATATTCACAAAAAACCAGAACTTCAACTTTTTACACTTCTTTCTCTTCGTCTCCTGAGACTATTGATTGAGGTATCAATTCCAAATGGTTGCATGCAAAAATAGGCACTAATTAATGATGGAAAATTAAATATGGCCACCATGTCAGTATTTGATAGTCTGCTTACTCAAAATAAAACTCATGCAGGAGAGACCAGGTTATGCAGTCAAATTCACACACGTTGAATAGTTAACTATGTAGGTGTATAAATCATCTCAACTTCATAAATGCAACAAAGATACAAAAAAGTGAACCAAATCTATCAATCTTCTAGTGTTAAAATCACATTCGACAAAACCAATCAAGATACATTCTCCCAAAAGAAATTTGAACTTTCAAAGGTTTCCCGCACATATTAGGGTGTGAAGAAATGTCTTTAATAGTGCTCATAATAAACTAATTCAATCGGAGAAGTAAAATTTCACTTAGCTGTGAGAGAATAAGGCATCTCAATCAATGTGATAAATGAAAAGGGCAATATTAGTAATAAAAAATAACCCCCAAGTTACATGTAAATAGGTCCTCAAGGCAGTCATTTCTGATTGATAGGACATTATGCCTTATGCAGAATTTTTCTAGTATCTTGAAAAGAGTAACAAGAAGTCTACTAAATGGAACTAAAAGCACGAGGAAAATTCAATCGTTGTTGGTAAAAATCACATTACAAAGAAGGGGAGTGCACGGTTGGAAGGGAGAGTAGTACTTTCTACAAAAGAACATTTATGTGGGAGAGTTTCCTAAATCTTCTATATAAGAGCATCCTGTATTGATATTGAGAGCCTCACAAGAATATTATCAGACAAAAATGATATCATAGCAATCTATCGGAACACTATGGGCAGAGATTTATAACAGGGAAAATAATTAAAAAAACTACTTTTTAACTTCCTTGTTAGGGATGTATGAGCAAAGCAAAGGTTTAAAAGTCTCACCTCCATCTATTTATGAAAATTGTGCACGTGTCAGACCTTCGATGACAAATGAACGTGGCCTGCATGCAAGGGGCGTGTTGACGATAAATTTTAAATTAATAATTGTGCCTCCTCTCTAACAACTTAATTTTAGGTGAGGTGGTATAACTAGACGTAATCCACAACTGATCATTTGGAAACCAAGCATCCAGAACCCCAAAAAAAAAAACAGCACACGTTTATCTCAAAACAATCAAAAGCTAATATACCTGAATTCTATAAAAGCATCATATTTATAAACATCATGTTTATACAAAAACTATCAAGCTAATATTTTCTCTCTGTATATTAAGATATATACCTGCTTCCGAGCTCGTGATCTTGCGGCTGATTCTCTGTTTTTTATCATTCTTTTCTGCCTCCTTTCCACGACTTTTTCCAAAGCAGCACCTTTCCTGCTCCGTAAGCTGCCGCTAAACACATAAGGGACTGGTGAGATGGACGATGCATCTCCATTACTCTTTGCAAGCCCATCTTTTGAAAAAGCCGGAGATCTTGTGGCAACAGAAAACCCCCCAGTTCCTAAACCAACCACCCCAAGTCCTCCACCCTGTAGGCCTGCACTTGGAACCAAATTATTAGTCATCATTGGATCAGAAATCCCAAGAATCCCGCCCCTAGTTGATGGACTGCTCAACTGTCCATTACTTGGAATACCCATGGGAGCTCCATAAGGCAAGGCAGGCTGCTTTGGAAGAAGCTCGTGCTGCTGCTTCTGCTGCATCGGCCTTTGGTGACTATCCAGCTGTTGTCCAGCAGGTTTGACCCCATTCACATTCAGTGGTAAATTTGCAGACTGCATATCAATGTGATTCCTATCGAAGGCAGGCTGATTTGGAAGGAGCTCTTGCCGCACCAACCGATGTTGACTCTTCATCTGCTGTTCAGCAGATCTGAACCCATTCACATGCAATGGTAAATTAGAAGACTGCATAGCAATCTGATTACTACTTTCAGGAACCCTAGTGGTCATCAGCCCTGCATCCCTGTTAGCCTGTTGATATAGAAATCCCAATCCACTATCGTTCCCACTGCCAGGCAAATCATCTAAAACACTGGTAGGTTTTCCAGCAAACTGGGCATCTTCCCTTACTACGCCCGCTTTCAGCAAGAATTCTTCAAGTGTTATCTCCCCTAAAGTCTGTTGCCTCTGAGGCATATTCAAGTTACTAACACCTCCATTCTCATTCTTCCCGCCACTATACTCATTCCACCTCTCTCTCCAGACCTCATCAACTGTCTTCTGGCTCAGTGTCCGTGGAAGCGTCAAGGATCCCTGCCGCTGCAAATGGCCAACCCCTCCTAGGCCACCAGTTCCACTAGTGAATCCCATGTTTTGATTCTCCTCGGCACTCCATATGTTCTTCAGCAACTCATCCATGTTCATTGACCCAAAATCCTTTCCAATTCCCCCCATGGAGCTTTGGAGCTCATCAAAAGTCAATGAATAGATTGATGACTGCCGTGTCAAAGGAAAACTACCCGGTGGCCTTCCACCGCCGCCTCCATCGGCTGGTGGATCATTTCCAAAATTCTTGAAGTTAAAATTACTCCACATTGCAATCTTACTGGCGGCTTACAATACTCTTGAAAGCCAATTGTTTTATGATATCACCAAGAACAAGCCCGATCAATCTATAATTATCTAACACTCAACCTCTATTTCTATCTCTTTTCCTTTCTCTGTGCATACACCCCCACACCTATAGATGCATGTGATTATGTAAATGTGCATATGTATCTGCGAATTGGTAATGCAATGAAATTAGCTGGATATTAACACCCAACCATTTCAAGATTGATTAAATTTTACCAATACATTTCATCTCAAAGCAAGAAATAATCAGCAGATTCTGCATAGAAATTTACATGCAAAACCCAGTAATTACAAACCACCGATTTTCAAGAAACCCACAAAAACTCAATCCAAATGAGGAAATTGAACACTGGAATCAAAATTAGAAAGCAAATGTAAATGAGCCCACATGAAAGTATCTTAAAAGGTTATCAAGAGATCAGCATGATTCCGCCTAGTCCCAAAAAAAAGGGGAAAAAAAATATCTATGCACCAAGAAAAAGCTAATAATTGACTAGTGGTCCAAAATAAGAAATGGAAAATTAGCAGATATTTACAAGAAAATTATGAGATTAGCATAAATTTCGAGTAGAAAAAAAATACCCGATATATTTTTTGGTTTTCGGCTGGTAGAAGTTTCTTTGGGCTGTTGCCAAGTGTCCTACTATGGCTTCAAGCGGGCGGGGTTATAAATAAATAATAAAGAGTTGTGGGACCTAATGGATAAGCATTAAGTAGGAGTGTTAGGTGTGATAGGTGGCCAATAAGATCACGCAAGGTGGGAGAATCTACACCGTCCACGTATGGAAATACTAACCGTCGGTTTTTGAAGGAGACTTGGGTTTTGTCGTTTAGTTGCGACGGAGAGCACGGCAGTTGGACGTCCGTTTGGGTTTTTGCCTTTTAGGGTTTGGACTTTCACTTTGCCGTAGAGTATATTTAACGTCGTTATGACATCATAGTTTGTAAATTTTCAAACATGCCGACATTACTGTTGAGAGATATTTATGTCCCTGTTTGGTACATATTAAAATTTCATTTTCATTATTCTACTTATTTTCAACCACACATTTTTTATAAAATAATATTTTACATCACATCAATAATTTTTCCTTCTTT
Source organism: Fraxinus sp. D2006-0159 (assembly GCA_903798375.1). Classification (NCBI taxonomy): domain Eukaryota; kingdom Viridiplantae; phylum Streptophyta; class Magnoliopsida; order Lamiales; family Oleaceae; genus Fraxinus; species Fraxinus sp. D2006-0159. The sequence continues at coordinate 11,694 of CAIGRQ010033411.1, read as the reverse complement.
TTTAACCATATATTCTCCATCAATCTACTATTTCAGAATATACATTCTTCCAAAATAATGTGATTCAAACACACCATATATAAAATTCTATCGTTTTATTTATATAAATATAAAAATAATAGAGGGGGAAATAAAATCCCTTCACGGTTGCATAACTACTGTGTTATTTATCTAAAAGAATAATGTTATTTATCATCGCAATAATAAAATATCGGTGGTTTGACAATTTACGTGAAATAATGAAATTTGACAGTCAAATGTTTATGAAAGAGAAGAGGATGAGGAGGAGAGATAGAGAAATGAAGAAAATTGGGTTGCCTCATGGCCCACATCACCGATATTTCATTATCATGATGATAAATAGCGTTACTCTTTATGAAATAATAAAATATTATAGTGGATAAAATATTTATTCAATGTAAAATAATGATGATAAGAGGAGATATTGTGATTATATTAGTAAGCTCTTGTTTGGTACACATTAAAATTTTCATTTTCATTCTTCTACTCATTTTTAACCACACGTCCTTCAATAAAATAATATTTTACATTACATCAATAATTTTTCCTTTTTTTTCAACCACACATTTTCCATCATTCTATTATTTCGAAATACATTCTTCTAAAATAATGTGGTTCAAACACACCCTAAGCCTTCAGCATTTATTCATTATATTATTTATATTTTTAATTGTTTCATCATATTTTTATCTTTAATATTTCATTAACTAGTAAACTTGTCATTAGTCACAATTTTCGTCCGATAATGCTTCAAAACGAGAGACAATTTAGGAGGTGTAAATAAATATTTTTACTATTTTTTTGGCAGAACACGCCATCAGGGACAAGTTTTGACATAAATATGATATCAAGTAAATATTATTAGCTTTTCACGCAATTAAAAAGTGTGATTGAATTTATTTAGTCTTCTATACATTTTGACATGTGAAATCCAACATGAGACAGTCCTTCATGGACATGGCCTATCTGTTTGGAAACAGTCCTGCTAATGTGACAGGATTGGGGACTAACCCAAAAACATCTTTTTTCATTTGGAAAAGTACATTATTTAGATGAATGGGAGACAATAGACCGGACATTTAGGCAAGTGACAATTCAATTCTTTTGAATCGATCAACATATAAATGGTCACAACAACAATTAATCCGATTTAATCCCGAGTTCGATAGTAAACTTATACATTACTATTATTATTATTATTTTGGGATTCATATAAAATAGAAGGTACACTATATAGAATTAGTCAACCTACAAAGACGAATTCATCCTCTAATTTTTTGAGTATGTTTGGTAACAATTAAAATCCAATTAAACTTGAAAATATGACCGTTATTGGGTCTCACCCGTCCAATAAAAGCCAACAAAACGGTTAGTTTTTCAATTCTAATCTCTACAAAATGGGCTCTTAATACTTTGTTTCCTTCTCTTCATAAAAGTCTAAAAAAAAATGAAAAATAATTTTCTCTCCAAGACCAACAAAGGCTAAAAATGGGTAGTTTCACATCATGATCCCAATTCAAGATTTGTCGATTGAGGAAAATCTGATTGTGCCTCTGGACATTTGACAACATAACAAAAGACAAAACCATTTCTATTATCCCTTCCTAAATTTTAGTTTGGTTCTTAGTTGTAGTGCGCTAGGACTCGTGCCAAGTGGCGAGATACAAGAGATGTATAAACACCTTTTGATTTGACAAATGCTAGTGTCATTCACATTAATAGAACTAAATTATTTGATACTAACGTGCTTCTTTAGTCTCATTTTATCTTTCTTTGCACTTAGTTGATATGCATTATTGTCATTTGAAAAGTCAGACATATTAACATAATATAAGAATTTGAGTTACTTCTTAATAATGTCGATATTTGAAAATAAAATTCTAAAGTTCATTAAAGTTTAAACGATCAATTCGGTCTGATAAACATTATTTTGGAAGAATGTATTTTGAAAAGAATAATCTTTGTGTACCTAACCACTTACCAAATGGTTTACTAAATGGACAAGTGATTCCCCTATTGGAGGGTTGTCGGGGGTTAGGGTGATGTAGCATGGTCCATTCTGGAATAGCAGATTGATGTATAATGTATGGTTGAAAAAGAAGAAAAAGTTATTGATATGATGGAAAATATTATTTTATTAAATAATGTGTGGTTAAAAATGAGTAGAAAAATGAGAATTAAGATTTTAACGTATACCAAACAGAGGCTTCATATTCCGATTCATCTGAAACTCAAACAAACATTCAGATTCCAATCTTGCAAGACATGTTAAGAACATATATCAAATAAAGATGGAAACTTTAACGAAAATATAAGAATTTAGGCTTATTAAAGATAAAATACCACATCGTTAAAAGATAAAAATATTAATCAACATATAAAAACCATACTTTTCCTCCTAATAAAGTAGACCAATGAACTTATTCCTATATTAATCAAACCTTGGACTGTTTGTCGGTAAAACATAGTAACTATCTCTTTTTCCCACTTTCAAAGTCGGTCACTCCATACTAGACAGTTGTTACCCACACACTCCACCTTTATCTCCCACAAACATTTTTTATTTTTTTATTTTTTTGTGGTGTTTGTAATTTTCATAATAGGTGTATCTGGTTAACCAACTACCGAGTTTGAGCACGTGCATCTTCCTACTTGACTTATTTGTCATTATCCATAAATGATTAAACAATTATATTTATGAGCTTCTACGAGGACACGTATCAATGTTCATAACTTCCCAGAATGTCCCTTTGCAGGAAAACCAAAATCATTCAGAAGCTGTTCTACGAGGACATGTCACAACTCCAAAACTAGCGTTCAATCATTCTGCGTCTCTGATTTGGTAAACATCAAAATTTTTATTTTTATCACATTTCTCAATAAAATAATATTTTTCATCACATCAATAACTTTTCATTCTTTTTCAACTACACATTATCTATCAATTAATCTACTATTCCAGAATATATCCTTCCAAAATAACGTGGTTCAAACACACCCTACAAGTATAAAAAACTTTGACAAATGTCTGTTTGGATCAGATTTTAATTTGATTTTAATCTAAGTCAAAGTCAAACAATCCATGTGTCTCACATCTTTTCAACTATACATTTCAAAAATTTCTATCACAATTCATTTAAAATCTGGTTTTAATCTACGTCAAACACCCTCATGTGAAAATTGATTGAAAGATGAAAAGAGAAAAGAAAAACAATCCAATGGAACATGTCAGCATCGGTAGAAATTCCGTCAAGAATTTCCGGTACTCGGGACTTTCTCCAATGTGTTCATTGTCGATGTCAATATTATGTCAGATTGACTACTAACCAAATCCTATTTTAGATTAAAACTATGAAAGCCTATTCTGCCATCCCGTAGTCTTGTCTAAAAATCAACCTAACAGGGAATGTTTGTTTTTCCCCAATACAACTGCTTCTACTTCTTTGTCCGCTGATTTTGTTAATGGTAATGTATACGTAGGAGAATTGTTAAGAATAAGCTACATTATGGCCATCCTCAATTTTTTTAAGCATGGTTCAATTTGTGAATAAATTTTAAATCGGCAATATGTAGTGAATAAATGAGTAATACTTATAATTCTATTAAATTGTGTTGTTGAAAATAAAATTAAACAATTTATAAAATTTGCCAAACAAATGCTAAATAATTAACTTTTACATTGGGTGAAACTGACGGCATAATTTCATGAGAGCATTCTTGCATGCTCATCACTTTATTTTTTAAATTAAGCAGACCCCTCAGTGTTGTACGATGTGGCAAACTTCATATCACAAATTACCATAACGACTAATCCACCTTGCAATTTTAAAATTATGCTTTAAGCAAAGCGTAGGCAAATTAGTTTTAAAAAATTAAAATAGCTTCTTTCTCTTCTAAAGAAAACAAAAGTTATGGCAAACGAGCCCTTAACGGACTTATAAAAGATTAGCCTTGAGTGCGCTTATAACTTGCTCAGATGGCCGATGGTAAGCATTTGACCAGACTCTGGTATAGCGCTTCTTCAATCTTCATGCCTTACCCAAAATGAAGGATATGAGAATTTTCATATATACAGCTTTCTATTGCCTTTATTACTTGGAAGGAAAAATTCTACTATCTTTGAGTCGATGGAACAAAATTTCGGCTGAATTTTGGCTGAATTTATTGGAGACGATGAGCTCCCCAATTGAACATAATGAACGTAACATAGTTACCATAATAAAGTGAACGAATTAAAGTTGAGGAGCATTTGGATTGAATTGCATAATATATATTAATGTAGTGTACTGATTACACGTGCAGCGTGTAATGGAAATAGAAAGTTGAGCAGCAAGGCAATGCTCATTCAAAGGACCATTCTTAATCATCAATGAATTGTTATATGGATTCCCGTTTTCCAGTTTCTAAACCAGTATGTTTTGGAAGTTACTTGCCAGTTGCCAAAAAAAGGATAAAGATCTGGGGCTGTACTTCCTTTTTAGGGGTTCTGGGTCTGTCAGGTTGGGGGTTGACAAACATCACACCAATCCAGTAATGGTATTCTTTTGAGTTCAGTTGCCTCGAGTAATGGAATCAGACCCCCCAAGGCACCAAAAGAAAACATCTCATTTATCCTTGTGTCACACACATATTGATTACATGATACTATCCGAAAGAATAGATAATGAAGAAAGTTCTCTTTCATCTAAAATTTTTAAAATGAGATTAATCCACAGAAAAGAAATGAGAAGACCCAGGTAATTTAGTTGATGTCTGAGATTTCAAGCATGGAAATTGAATTACCACCAGCAAAATGAAGTTCACGTTCCCTGTATTGTTTTCTACCCACAAACAAATGAAAATACTGATGCAAAAAGGAAAAAGCACCCTTGAGTTAGAAGGGAAAGCTTTATATCAAAGCACAGTTCCAATAACTGAATGCTAATGCTAGAAGAAGAAGAAGCAACTACATCTAACTTTATAATCAGTTAGAAAACCAACTTAAATATTCTTAAGAGAAGATTATACCAATTTCCAAACAAATAAAGTGCGAGAATTCTCAACATCACCTCTAACTAATACAATGAACTTCAGCACAAATGAGTGATACACTATGCCTAAAGCCATATAGGAAATTTTCAAGGAATATAACTGTAGGCGAGCACGAATTCAAATGTTTACCTTCAATCATGGTGTCTACGCCTCCGAAAATGCCTAAGTATGAAGCTGTCTGCATACAGAGGATAATTTTTTCGGATCAAACCCTTTATGCATTTCCAATATGAGAAGTCAATCAATTCTCCATCCTTCCGAACTATGAATAAACATCGTGAACTTTCAAAATTAGGATGGTAGCCAATCTGTCAAGTAGAAACAAGGAACAGCAATCAGGAAAATATTCAATGAAAGCTTTAATGGATGCTTAAAATAAATATCTGTGTCTAATAAGATATACAAAATTCACCAACCAAAGAGGGTCTTCCGGAAAAGAGAAGCATTTAGGTGAGTTGTAAACAAAAAATAGTTGGAAAGGAATGTGATGGAGATAGAGTTACAAGTTAATTAGGATTTTAGTTTGTTAGAAGTTCATTTGATTTTAGATTCTTTCAATTTCTTTGCTCAGCTATATTTCTTGTAATATATAACTCAATGATTATACGAATAAAAATATTTCTTCTTAACCTCAATTCTTCTCTTCTTGGACCCTTTCTTTTCTTGTTCTTCAATTGTTTGTTGTCAAAATAATACGCTCCTGCATCAGAATGCCAAAGGAAACTTCCAACTCTTGATTATCCCTTTCTAAAGCATTTGGTTGTCACAAGAAAACCATAACATCCCACAACTAAAGGAAATTTTAGTGCAATATATTGCGGTCGATTTATTCAATGCAGGTAGTTACATTTCTGTTTTGCTTTTCCTAAGGTTTAATTTTATCTGTTTTCCCTCAGTGCTGTCCACAACCAAATAGAGCCTTATGTCATCCTAATAAAAAAAAACGATTTATTTGGTAGGTTTTCTTATCCGCAAATATATACCATATACTTCAACAATCCATTCGATTCATCGCTACATCTAGGAAGATGTAGTGCGATCAAATCATTTGCAACAATGTCATGCCATGTTAATTTTGGTCCACCTCCCTCTAATAACATGTACTATAAGTTTAAGCATATAATACAACCGACTATCCAATTTATCCTTTTAATTTATCCACAATTGGTGATACCTTTACTTGTCAGCATATATTCTCATTCCCTCCGCAAAACGGACACTTCAACTAGGGTAGTTTGTTCGTGTCGGACAGGTGTCGATGCCAACACTTTTCGGACAATTTACCATAAATATTTTTCATTTTTTATTAAAAATAATATATATTTTTAATTCAAAATTGTTAGTAAATAATAAATAGGTACTCATATTTAAAAAATTTGAAGAAAAAATTAAAGACAAGAATAAAACTAAATTTATACTATATAAATGAAGAATTTTAAAGAATTTCGTCAATGTGTCGTGTCAATACTTTTTTTTTAAAATCGCGTGTCGACACATCCGAACACAAGTGTTCGGTGCATCATAGCTCATTCCTAATAGCGTCCAATTTCTACTATAGCCACACATGCATCTTAAGATCCTCACTTATGCTAAATCCATCTTTTTTTGTTTGATAAGCATCACCAAAAAGCGTAGCGGGGAAAATTATAATTGTATAATACTCGCCATTTTACCTTAAAAGTTTCTTTCTATTTTATAGAATCTCTATATCGTCCCATTTTTAGAATCCCAAAAAATATCTCCATTTTATCTAACCGGGTTTAAGCTTATGAATTACATCGTTCTCAAGCACCCCCGTTTATAATCAAACCTAAATGCCCAAAACACTCACTTCTAGGGAAAAAAGTGATCCTCTAAAACAACTCCACCTTATTCCTACTACGATTTAGAGGACATCCTACATATTCTATCTTGGACTCCAAGGTGCATCCAAAGTTCTAATTTATAAGATATCTTGTTCCTAGCACCGTCAAATGAGTAACATATATCAAGGAACTCATCTTCGATATGTCTCATAAGCTCATCAAGCTAAATTTAAAAGATGAGGACTTCAGCTAGAACTTCAATGCAAGCCTATAGTGATAGGACATTCTATATTACTACTGTGCCAATACATCTCATGCTCATAACTACAAGACCACACATCCTAAATAATATTGATTTAATAAATAGAAGTTTCCTTCTTCTAGAACACAACTCAACACTTTCTCAGGCACCCTATCATAGGATTTTTCTAAATCAATGAAAATCATATGTAAATTTTGTTTCTTTTGACTATACTTCATATCAATCCCCTAAGTAGGCAATGACTTTCATACCTGTGATTCAATCTAAACTCAAGATTGACCAAGTAAAACCAACCACAGGACATCTCAATTAAAAATCATACCGTCCTTTGTCCCACCAAAACCCCAAAATCCGGAACAACTTCAAATCAATCCCCTCTACATTACTTAGATATAGCAACTTACCCAGAATTGAAAATGTTATTGACATGTTCAACTCTAGATAACAAGCGGTTCAATATACAATTGCTCATTATAGCTGCACAAAAATAATCTAAGACAGGTATTATCGATTCCAAAATTGCAATTAGGGAAAAAAATGATTATTTCAAAGAGAGCTTGAACTTCTTGAAGTATACAAACAGGCTGGTTCTCTTGAAAATTGCTTAGACGAAAAAGCTATCTGATTACATAGATACAAACTGTGTATAGCAAAGACGTAAAACTGAGAGTATTGAAATTGTTTCTCAAATTCTAGAATATGAATAACACATTATACTTTAATGATAGATTCTACGATAATTTTTAAGAACCAATCATATTAGTTTCACTCCACTGGGAAGATGGTATTTCCCGGCAACCATGGCCCACACAGTGAAATCTGGGAAAAGTGTTCAACTTCACATGTCCACTTGGCTATATGCCCAAGGGCATGGTTCGACATGTTTGAACCTATACCAGTTGAAAATGATTACTACACAAATTTAGAATAAATTCTACAGAACACAATCCAATCACTTCTCTTCAGGCATCACTTCAAGCAAGTTAAATAATATTGCAATTGGACATTTTAAATTTCCGTGTGATGTGTGCATGGGTAGTTGAATTTCTGGATGCTCATTTCTCTTTTCAAGATGCCCTACCAGTTACATTACAAACTACTTTTATTTTTATTTTTATTTCCTAGAAGGAACTTCAGATGTCCACCTGAACTCTCTTTCCTTTTTTTCTTTCCTTGCTATAATAATATAAACTCAGAAAAAGCTAATAAATCATGCAACTAAGCCCATTCAAAGAATGTAAATATGTAGTGGTGTATTATCAAAAAGTAAATCAGGCAGAGAGAGACCGTGATATAATCAACTCCACATCCAATCTTCTTTTCAGACTCTGGATGATAAGGAAGCAATCTTTCTAGAATTGTTCTCTCGTGTTCAGGACTTAACTTGTCACCACTTTCATATCTGGAAGATAGAGAAAGAAAGATAGAGTCAACAAAATGTGATTGACCAAAATTTGTCTACCATATTTATGCACTATGACCAGTAGGGGTAGGGAAGATTAACAATCTCATAAGTGTATATCAAATGCACAAGTAAGAACAGGTTGCAGCGTACTCATACAAGTTACAATCACATATCAAGCTCATGAACTGGAAATAGCTACAACTAACGTGGTCAAAGTTATAATTCAGATTTTATGATCCCATAATCAAAGAACAGTAAACTAATCTCAGGCCCTACCAAAAGCCATACCTTTCGTGCTTACAAATCAAATTCCCTGTCCTTTCAACACTTGACAGAATGTACCCATTTATTTTGAAAAGCACCCAAGGGATACACCTCAAGGCATGCTTAGCTTCAAGTGAGGCCTTCATTAAGCATCTTGAAGCATATACCCTTGAGTACCATTAGTCCAAATTTACAACTTGGCGTATTAGGTGCATGGCTTAAGGCATAAGCTTCTAGAAGGCTGAGGTACGTGCTCATTTGTCTAGCTTTTTCTGGTCTTTGTATCGTCGGCTTTGATGGACTCAAACTTTTTGGACTTACCATTTATAGCTGGAATGATTTAAGGTATTTTTGGGGTACTTTAATCATAACATAACCCTAATAACTAGGAAAAAAAATGATTTTGAGAAGAGAGAAAAAAGAAAGTATGCCCAATCCTTCTATCCTGAAATGCGAGAAAGCCCTTTTTCCATGCAAAATACCAGCTTTTCAGAAACAAAATGCCGGTATCAATAGACTACCACACGTAACTTTGCTATGTTCTTTCTCTTATATTCTTCTTGCTACTGTGTCTATAATTTTCCTTTAATAGGGAAGGCGAAAGGGAAGGAAAATGAACCATTGCAAGTAGACAACAAGGAAAAAGAATGGGAAGAAATTAATAGTAACGAAGAGGATGATATAAAACCAAATGCTTTTGATTTATGGAAGACTTCTAGCTAGGTTTTTTATACTTTGGATTATGATTTACTATTTGATAATACATTGATCTACTGCAAGTTGGACTTTGTAATTCGTATTTCTGTTAAATTGTTTTATTATGGATTTTCAAGATGGTTTATGGTTCATTATGAGGATACTTTTGCCTTATAAATTTTTGAATTACTTTATTAGTTTGTGCTAAAGCTTATGCCTTACCTCATGCGAGTAAAATATCTCAGCATTGTCTGTATCAAACAATTAAGTGGTTTCACATATGATTTAATGGTACTTTCTCCGCTGGTGGGATCCACAATTCTTAACCATTCTGTGAATGATGCAATGTAGCACCCAATTCGATAAACATTGGCATCAACATGATTTTTAAGCAACCAATTTAACAGCTAATGAGTCTTCTGGGCAATAGCCACATATTTAATGCCATAACCTGTTAAACCAATGCAAAAACTGGCAAGGGTTTCAAATAAAACTAAAATATCAAATGTCAAAGTAGGGACTGAGAAGAAAGCTTGATCTAACACAGGAAATGCTGAATACCTTAATGAGACACCTAGGTGTCCGAGTTTCAAAGTCAGCGCTCATAAGGATTTGCTCAATTCAATCTCAGTTTATGAAGGAAAATAAAGATAAAGAGTTATATTCATCTGGAACCAAACAAGGGGGGTTGAGCATTATATACCTAGTCCAAAGTTGGTCCATTAGGATTCATAAATGAGGACAAGATGCTGTTGTCAGTGCATAAAAGAGCAAAAGTTCTTCCTATAATAGTACATTTGGGACGATATGCACGAGCATAGAGACAGGTATGCCACGACTTAGAGGGGTGTTAAGTTATAAATGATGTTCAAACAATCCCAACATAGTTTGCTGCACATATCCACCTAGATACTGAACAAATGAAGACCAGCATCTTAGGGGAATCAAACTCTCTCTCTCCATGACAAAACTCTCTTGTTCCCCCTTGCTTCAAGGATGAGGAAATCAGACTTCGCAATCTGAAGCCCACAGAATAAAGAAGCAGAACTAGCAGAGTCTTTAATGTTGCCAGATAACAAAAATCTGGATAATTTCAACTCCAACAAAATCCATGTTTACCTCCAGTTTCTTTTCACCCTCTATTTGCTCAGCCACAAGCAAAGACACAACATTCCCAATATCAAACATACTCGCATTCAGGATTTAGGATAAAAAAATAATAGGATTTCCAAGTATTTTAATATCTGCAACCTAAAAGATATGTACTTGAGGTCAGTCACCACGGCATGGCAATTGAGTTCCATGTTTTCAGAATATATGACAGCCTTGTCCACGTAACACCAGAAAACCTTCTTTGGGCCATCAGAACCTAAAGGCTTTCTTAACATCCACACATATCTAGATAATTCAGCAAGTAGAATACCTTAGTTTCACATTTCAATTGCATCCATCATATAAATGACCTAGATTTTTCACCATAACCCTATCATTTCACCACAGAAACTCCAGTTATAGCAAAAATGTTATTGTTACAAATAGATAAATAACAGAAAACCTAGCTAATATAAGAAGGAAAAAAAAAAGTCACGCACATACTGAAATAATCAAAGGAAAACTTGAGGACCATACTTTCCAGAATGAAGAATCATCCTCACAAAGCCAACAAGAGGCACAGTGTCCTCCAAAATCTGGTCTTCCCAATCCACCCACGTGTCACCATCTCCACTTTTCTTCTCAGTTTCATAATCCGAATCGTCCTTCGCCGACTCTCCATCACCGCCACCTCCATCAAACGGTGGCGAGACGACTGGCTTCCTCAACACATCCGAAGCATAAGACTGCGAGTCCTGCCCGCTCCGAACCACACCGTCATTTGAACCAGTCTTGATTGCGCAACAGATGCACAAGTGAGAGCTATTCGATGGAAAAGTGACTGAGAATGGGTTTAAAAGCAAATTTAACGAGATGGGTTTTCTGTGGATCAAATGAATATTTGGTAAAACCGAGGAAGCAAAAGAAGCCATTTAAATGAATTAAGTAATTTATATAATCATTTTCTTTCGATTTGTTCAGGAATGGGAAGGCAATTGGACAGGAATTGCAGCTATCTTCTTCACTCTAAACTTTGGCAGAGAAGAAGAAGATAAAACACCAGTCGGTAACGGCAACGATATTTAGGACTTTAGACGGCGTTTGTCCAAGTCAGCCAC